>JARJDV010007557.1:0-204385 GCA_030264675.1 Anaulacaspis nigra | reverse complement strand
AAATAATATTGTTAAATATTATTTAATTAGTTAAATACATTTATAGATAATAAAATCCTAGGCCTAACCAAATTTGAATTTTGAAAATCGGTACGGTGGTTTTTGAGATATAACGATTTGAAAGAAAAATAGGCATTTTGGCCCACTGTGCACTGCCTGCCCATGGCAACGATCACCTAGTCTGTTCACGCAC
This sequence comes from Anaulacaspis nigra, assembly GCA_030264675.1. Classification (NCBI taxonomy): domain Eukaryota; kingdom Metazoa; phylum Arthropoda; class Insecta; order Coleoptera; family Staphylinidae; genus Anaulacaspis; species Anaulacaspis nigra. The sequence continues at coordinate 204,192 of JARJDV010007557.1, read as the reverse complement.
AATCCATAGTACAAGGAGCGATTCACCGTTGAGTGGTGTGCGTGTCCTCGATTTAACGAGGATAGTGGCTGGACCCTACTGTACAATGTTGCTTGCTGATTTGGGGGCTGAGGTGATCAAAATTGAACGTCCTGATGGTGGAGATGAGGCTCGAAAATGGGGACCACCATGGGCTAATGAATCAAGCGAGTCATGCTATTTCTTGCCAATGAATCGCAATAAATATTCAGTATGCATTGATATGAAGTCTAAGGAAGGCAAAGATATTATTAAGGAACTTGCAAAGACATCAGATGTTCTTGTTGAGAATTATGTGCCTGGAAAATTGGACGCAATGGGCTTGGGCTATGAGGAACTCAAAACAATTGCACCACAGTTGATTTACTGTTCAGTTACTGGCTATGGAAGTGAAGGACCATACCGGGATAAACCTGGTTATGATGTGATTGCAGCTTCACGAGGTGGCTTGTTGCATGTTACAGGACCAGAAAATGGTGCTCCCGCAAAAGTTGGTGTTGCGATGACCGATATCGCTACAGGTTTATACGCTCATGGTGCAATAATGGCGGCACTGATACATCGTGCTCAGAATCCATTAAAAGAAGGTCAAAAAATTGATGTCAATTTGCTAAGCACACAGCTAGCATGCTTGATTAACATTGGGTCCAGTTACTTGAATGGTAAACAGGAGGGTAAGCGTTGGGGTACTGCGCATGAAAGTATTGTGCCCTATCAATCATTCCAAACAAAAGATGGCTACTATACACTTGGTACAGGATCCGATTTACAATTCCAAGACTATTGCAGATTAATCAACAATCCAGAATTATCAGAAATACCTGAGTACAAAACTAATAAAGACCGTGTTATTAATAGGCGCGCATTGATAGACATACTTGGAAAAGTTATGATGAGCAAAACAAATGCAGAATGGGAAGAAACATTTGCAAATGCAGCATTCCCAAATGGTCCAGTTAATTCCATTCAAGAAGCCTTCAGCGATAAGCATGTGAAAGCAATAGGGATCGTAAAAGAAATTGGCCACCCAAAAGCAGGCAAGATCAAATTGGTTGGACCTGCAGTTAAGTACTCGAAAGCCGAGAACAAAGTGAGATCGCCACCTCCGTTGCTAGGACAACATACAAATGAAGTTTTACAACGAATATTAAATTTTGATAACTCAAAACTTCAAAAATTACGTGAAAGTAAAGTTATAATATAGTAATGTTCTCATCTGAAATTACCGAATAAGTTTTTGCATTTAGCAAAGAATCGGAAATATCATTTATTTTTATATAACTGTACTATATAAATTATATAAAATTAATAATGACCCAAAATAATGAATTTTTATTTCGAAATCTTGTTTATGTATGCTCATTGTGAAATGCTCGTTTTGTATTTATGTGACTGTTGATAATTACAGGAAGAGACAGTTCAATTAAAATTAAGGAAACCAAGTGGAGATAGGAAGGTGAAATGGTCATCTGAGACTGTTGACAATGAGCATATGCAGAAGAAGAAATCCAAATGTAAATAAAACAAGGAAGCTCTGAGCTTAAGTTAATTTCCTATGAATTTCAGGTTGCTGCATATACACGAAACCTAGAGCTTTTGGGGAGAGTAGTTCTGAAAGCGATTCTGATGACAATGAAGATGGGAGGAACTGCGAGCACCACGGTCATAAAAAGAAATCTGAGAAAGTTTCAGAAACTCTTCCTGAGAGTATTGCCGAGTCTGGGGACTCGAGTAACAAAAATGAATAAAAACGTTTTCATTAGTTTCGTTTGGAGTAATAATTATGCATAATTATGCTATTTTATTTTAATTTATTTCCAATTTAATTTTCTTGTCACACTATTTCAATTATTCACTTATAGAAGAAATGTTATTTATTCATAATCAAAATGAATATAGGTTTGAAATGCAATTCAATCAAATCGTAACGGATTAAGATTGATATTTAATGAAGTGTATTTAATTAATTACAAAAAGAACCTATTTGTAAAACGTTTGTTGAGATCTCGTAACTTTTTGTAAGGTTGTATTTACCTGGTTGTAAACTTTACAGGATTACTTGACATTCTAAACGAACGGGAAACAGACCGTCGTTGTGTTAAATGATATAATATCTATAAATATTTAGGAACTATTTCGCGCAAGCATGATTAATTAGTTACTAAACTTTGTGATATAGATTTTATTCAATTCCAATGTGTCCAATATTTGTTCATAAATAATATCAATTAAGAGTAGCAAAATATGCTTGAAAGTTGCTTTATTTTCATATGAACTATTCTTTCCAGCCAGTTGTAATGACGTTGCATTCTCCTGGACATACGTCTGCAGTTTCATGGACACCTGAGACTATTGATAATGAGTTTATGAATAAAAAGAAGTCCAAAAGTTGTGAAGATATTTGTATTTATTGGCACCTTCATTAACATGACAAATATTTCAGAATGTTGTATTTATCATAAACCACGGCCCTTTGGCGAGTCATCAAGCAGCAGCAGTTGCGATAGCAATGAAGGAAATGCACTGTCACCAGTTAATTCAGTTATTAGTACCAAACCTGCAATATCTTTTCCGGAAGAACTACCAAAAAAATCTACGGCTAAGGATCAATCTAACAACCAAGATAGTGACCATGAAAAAGAGATGCCAGTTTCTAAAATCCCTAACGAAAATAATACGACACCAATCATTAAAAAAGAAGATGAAGTCAAAAATTGAAGCAATTACGGTGTAAAGGAAAAAATACCATGAATTAATTTTTACTCCGGCATGATTGAACACTTTATTTTTATTTCTTCACACAATTTTCTAATAAATATGAAAACACAATAAATATATAATAAATAAAATATCAATCAACTAATCTATATCAGTTGGTGTATTCGATTGCATCAAAATATCCCTCATAGATATGATTAGATTTAATTAACCAATAACAATAATTAAAGACTACGCCATAGTCTTTCAAATGTACAAATAGAATAATCTCTTGATAATTGAATTACATATAAGTTAAACTACTATTAACTAAAATCATTAATAATCCGATATATCAACTTTTGATATATTTGTAGATGCGTAACGTTTACGAAGTCATTTGCACAGTATTGAGATTTGTTTTACGTGTTTTTCGTAATTCGACGCCAGACGGTAGACTTGACTCATCTAAACCTAGGCGACGCACTTTCGATCGTGACCGCCAAACTTTAATTGTGTAGTCGTCGGACGTGGTTACAAGCATTTCGGGATCTTTAGGATTGAAGGCTACAGAATTCACAACGTCGTTATGCGGAAATTTCGCCAAGCAAGCGCCATAATGTCGATCCCATAAATAGCCGTGTCTATCTTCAGCGCCGCTGAAAATGCAAACAAATACTTTAATCATATAATAAGTCTATGTCAGTTGAAAATATACCTCGCGACATATTCGTTAGAAACATCTAAAAATATAAAGAAACATTCGTTATTGGGCGTATATGCTTTATGGGAGCGAAGCATTGTTCCCACTCGTTTCAGAGTTACCAAATCAATTACATGAATATCGATTTCCTGTGCAATCGGTGGTGGATCTAAGGGATGCGCGATTACATATCCCTCCGGCCACGGTCTACTATTTACATATAAATATCTAAAAAGTAAAATTTAAATAAGTTATTCAGACATCTTATTATAAGGCAAGGTAAATTATACCTATGGTCCGGACTTAAACTCATTCCAATAATATGCCCATGTAAATCAATTATATGGTCAATTTTATCAAATTTGTCAGCAACTGCATCATAATCCAGCCAATCTGGTTCAGGTGGAGGATTATTGGCTTTCTGCTTTTTTCGTTGTTCACGAAGAATTAATCGTTCTTTCAACGACAATCCAGGGTCAATTAATTCGGGAAAAACAAAAGATTTCATTCGTTTAAAACCTATTTGATGCGGTGTATATGTTTTAAAACCAGTTGTAAATATTAAATATTTATCACAAGGTACGGTGGTATCATCGCTATTCATTAAATCAGAAGTTTCAGATTTGTCCGATATATCATTAGAGCTCTCATCGGGCAACACTTTGTCATCATCGAAATCACTGTCACTATCATCAGATTCATTAACTCCACGACACGATTCAGCTTCTCTATAATCTGAACTATATGTAATAGGTAAATCATAATCAGCGCCGCCAAAATTGTGAATCCAAGAATTCGAATTGGATGCTATAAATAAACTACGAATAATAAAAATGCATAATTGTGCAGTAATAATTACCCTGATTAAGTGCTAGCACATTATTAAGGTCATGATGGCTGACAGGATTTCCATGAGTAGGCCCCAACTGCATTTGGCTGCCTTTACTTTTCATAGTATCTGCATTCATCGATTCATCAATGTTTTCTGAGTTTGGTAAGCAATTGGCAACCATAATTGAGCGTACTGAGCTAGCGCAGCGATTATAAAAACGGTACATGTCCTTCGTAATTCTCACATGTTCAGAATCCACTTCCTGGGATGCTTTGTTCAACCACAATACAGAAGTGCTTACTAAATGGGCCAGCCAGTGCAAATCACCAGAGAGCAAATGTTGATCACTGTACCATGTTCCAAAGATATCATATGGCTTGCTTACAACTCGACATTGAAGTTTGAAGTCCTCTATAAATTAAAAAACTTATAAAGCTTGAACTACATTTGTGAAATACAATTACTTATGCTAAAAACAGCAATTTCACCAGAAGTACTATGGGGTGTGCCAAAATGAACACCTGATACTAGCAATAAAGTATCTGATTCATTAAATTGAGAGTATTGAGTATACTTCCAAGAGAATTCCCTCATGTCATGATAGTGTTTAATCGTAGCTGGATAGAATGAATTCCACAACTACAAAAGAGGCATTAGCATAAGATAATTAAAGATTTGAACTAACTCACAAGTACTGTGCCATCCTTGGAACAGGTCACAAAGTATTTGCCATTGTGTGAAAAGCTTACATGTAGAACCTCATTTATATGATCTGTTAGGGTTTCAGTCTCGTAAATTGGTATATGATAGCAGACTCTCTTAAATTCATCATACCAACGTTTTCCTATAAAAGTCTAAGTGTAGGTTAAACATAAAAACAATTCATGATAGACATACCTGGCATAATATTAATGGATGTATCAACTTTAAAATTGATATAAAATAAACGTTTCCACAAGAACTCATCCCGGCTGGCACAATACCACCGTTGGCAAACTGCACTAGCAACAATTAATTGTTTATAATCTAAGTATTCAAATAAGTTATAAAGTGCTGGTGCTGGTAAAAGAGACCAATCGGGATAAAAACTGTCACACTCGTTATCAACATCCATTGTGTAATAAATAATAGTTAGTCGTCTGTAGTTGAACTAGCATGTAGCCTTCGTCAGCAAAACATTTGTACGAATTTTTTCTACACAAATAACAGCTGATTTATGTTTATCACCACGGCATAGTGGGACAGGCAAAACGGAGGGAGAAATTCGTGGTCGACTGAGAGAGAGAAACTGCGTCCTGTTTCAACGAAATATGCACCAGGTGACGCTGCAAAGCTTGAAATGGAAAAACTTTATAAATAAATGACTAATAATAAAACCATTTGTTTAATAATTTTATATACCGCCATATGGGAATACCGGTTCTTGTTTGTTTATTACGATATTACAAAGTGAAATTAATCCGTATTAGCGAAGATGTCATAAGTGCAATAACAGTTTGATCCTATTGGTTAAGAAATTTGCATGCACTTCTCAAGATCTGCCGAATTGAAACCAGTTAAAGCGTTACAAGCTTCGAACATACGCGTTCATTCCTTGTTAAGATGTTAGTGTGAAATCAAAGCAAGTGCAATTAAATACTTATTAATCTGCAACAAGAGTTTAAATATTTGCATTGCTCGCTTATGGGTGCCAATTTGTTATCTCGTCATCCATGTCGTGCGCCTAGTTACAAAGTGTCAAGATGTTTGTGTGCCTCGATTTTACTACAATTTATATTGGAAGCAACTATTGCATTTTAGTAAGTCATCGTTCATTGTCTGTTGTCGCTATTGTTGAAATATAAATGTTGCTAAAATGGCATGCCATACATATGCGTGTTGTCTGTGTGGCTGCATTTCCCGGTTCTCAAACAGACCGAAGCACGCTTGTGCCAATTAGAAATCTCATCGTGTACACGAATGAAGAACAAACAACAGACGCTGCACAATAACAAGACAGTTATTTCGCCGCTTGAGAACAGTCAGATTGACCATATTCGATTCTTTCATGCGTTTCGCTTTGCAATCCACATAACGGTTTCATTTCAAGGTTAAATCACATAAGCGCATGCAGAAAGCGCAAGACGCAATCGCCATTTGTTGTACTTGTTCGACAGATATAACGTGCCAATATTCAATGTACAAATGCGTTATAGCCGGTTTGATTATTTGACCGGCAAAACAAATCCATTTGCAAAATTTCCTACATATGTTCATGACATTTCAAGGTCGTGATTGTTGTTACAAATAGGCTTCGACTTTCACGTGTCATAATCCTTCGCCTAGTCGATATCTTGTTTATGACTGGTCAAGCAAAGATAAATGGGAAAAACGTTCAATGAAATTGTATCATATGAATCCGGATTCATATCCGCATATTACATTGTTGCAATAACCAACACTTCCTCTTCCTGTATTATTATATTTTAATTAGTAACAACGCAAAACAAATATCGTGCGTAATTTGAGTTATCATTAGAAGACGAGGTATTTCCACAATATTGACACAAATACTCGATTTGCATTATTTTGAATTGGTACTTAAACAGACAGAAACTCTGCCTGTGAGATTTGATCTCATACTTTGATTGGAATTGCTGGGAGACTCAAAGCATGAACGCAACGCTTTAGCTTAATGTATTTGATGCCTTGGAATTTGCATCTTAAATTAGATCAATTTGTCTGCTGTCATTAGAACGGCGAACCGGATGAATAAGCAGGATGTTCCTTCCATATCATCATACTCAAGCGCAGCACATACACAAGCAAATGCTCACTCGCCGAGCACTTTTTCCTAATGCAACATGAATCACGATTAGATTTCCAACATCAAAAATTAATGAGAGTGAAAGATGATTAGATGCTTATCGCGTTCAAACGACGTCGATCAATATTAGTCAAACATATTTATGCTGTTTATTGCATCTGAATAACTCATTGAAACAAAACATCCACGCAAAAACAGTTATTATCAATTACAAATTCTCTGACATTTGAGTGAACACAATGATTAAACGAAGCGCACACGACATTTGATCGACGGTATGCAATTAAAGTTTACATTTGCGCATTTGCACATTACTTATTTCTATTACGCTCCGCAATTAAGAAGATTACGAACCGCAGAATAGCATAATATTTAATTGCTTATTCTATTTCAGCTCGTTTCGCCGTCTTTAAATCTCGTTAATTTTTCGTTAACTCTCCTCGCCGCTTCGTTCATCCGCGAGTATAGAAGGCAGCTTGTCAAGCTTGTCCTATTTGATTTAATTAAACAATATTAGCGTATATTTTCTGAGCCATCTGCACTCGTCGCGCATTTGCGAAACTTTGTAATTAGACGCATCTTTACCGCGGAGCACATGCAATGCTCATTGAAGACAACGACGAAGGGTGTTTGAAAAGTTTGATCAAATTCAGATTGCGAGGGTGCGCGAAAAGTGCGTGGCTGCATGCGAAATGAAGAAGCGCCTGCTACAGATGATGAAACTTTTTCGTTTACATTCCTTGTCGACGTGTAATGAGAGAATGAAATTTTCAATCAAAGTTTCCTCTTTAAAAAATCATATGCTCGTGTTTCATTAACGGAAAACACTTAGGTATCCAAACCAACACAAAAGATCGTCGTTAAATATTTAAAGAGGCAAATAATGTCGGTTTTACATTTTGCAATCGCATTATCTGTCGGATGTGATTCTAAAAATATCAAAGATTCATGTGGGTTGAATACGGCAATGTGCATATGAATTGACGCACTACCTATGTTGTGCAGCACATCAATAACGCGTTGCAAACGATGAGGAGAGTGACGCCGCGTACCGTCTCCGCGAGTGCAGCAAACGCGCGCGTAGTAAAGCACATTCATGGTTTACTATCGGCGGCGACGATCGAACATGAACCTTCATACGAGCGGCGCGAAGGCTTGGCGAATGCAGCGTAGTAAAACGCGATTGCGTTCGATTCGTCCTACTCCACTCCTGCATGCACACTACACGTACAAGATGCACTGGGAGCATACAATCGCGTACTACGTCTGCCTTCGCGCAATGTGCCGCAACACGCCGAACGAAAACAAAACACGGCGGGCACCGCGTTGCGTGCGCAACACTGACGGCGAGCCGTGCGCGGTCCGCCAACTCGTTCGCCCGCTCAGTCTTCGAGAATCCGCCCGGTGAGTGTGAACGCTGCGTACACCTTACTAATCGGTCTTTCACCGTTTTATTGAGCAGCTCTTTGTTGTGTTGTGTACTACGCGTGTTCGTGCTCGCTGCAATCTTGTGGTATTGCATTTATAAAACGCACAGCGGTCGGTGGCCATTGAGGCTGCTGCGAATTTCGACGAATCGTGCACGTGCCGTTATTGCCTGCACTGGACTGACGAGAAGAGCAACCCTCTCTGTGCACGAACAAGTGCAACTGGCGGTTAAAGTGTCCGACATCTCCGCGCCGCGGTGTGCATAGACATTTGCATTAAGAGTAAATTAAAAATACTTGATCGACATATATTTTTAACGGATCCTAAGCGACAGCGAAGGCGCAATAATAACAACAACGCACATATAAATAGAAGATACTCATCAGCGCCTTAGCTCCCGCGTGTGTGTGGCGTGCTTGCTGTGCTCTCCTTGTCGGTTGTTGTTGTTGTTGTCCGTTGGGCTCGTATGTGCGTGTCATCGATCGGAGGATGTGTTGAATGTAAACAAACGAAGCAACGTGCGCCTGTGTTTGCTGCTGTTCGCTATTGCGTCGCATCAACAAATTGTTATTCGTGACTTTGCATTAGGACCGAACAGCGCAACGCATCGTATCGCAGCAGCAACGCAGCTAGAGCCAATTCAAATGCATAGTGTTCGCGGGTGGGTGCATTAAGTTAATAAACAGTAATTCAATAGAATACGTGCGCAATAAGTTAGCCAGTAATAATTAAATCAATGATTAGCGGAGAAGATTTGGATTATACGTATTAGATGTGAACACGAGGATTATTACGACACAATAAATGCGCAACGCAAATCAATAACGTTGGCGCTGGGATACAACAGGTATGTGTTGGGTTTTGATCATTTCATTCGAAAAACTGCACTCACTCACTTACTCGTTCGTTGGCGGTACAGTTAGAAAACGCTAACGTCGAATCGTTATGATAGTCTAGCTCCGCGTCTGATGCGATTCGAATTAATTAAATTGTTTATTTTAGTTGCGCGTCAAGGCCTTCCTTGAGGATACAGCGATGCATTAAATTGCAAAATACACTGCAAATTTTAGTTTACTCGTCCTTACATCAACACGCTCGCTTCGGGCCGTAGATTTACATTGCGAGGAAAGCGCGTTTATTGAATTTTCGAATCGTCAAGGATTTGGTACATTTGTTGGAATTGCGCAAAACATCTTTTCAGCAAGACGAATTTATTATTTATGCTTTCTTTGGTCACAATGCACACTTGTAAACAACGATGTCACCACGATTATTGGCGCAACGAGTCGTGATCGTATTATTATTTTTACATTATTTGTGCAATATAATTGAGCAAATTGTTGTTTGCTCGTTGCGTTTAGAGCGACACAATACGCGATTAGAGTCATCATGCGAATTCGTTTGTTTGTTACTCGCCTGCCTGCCTTTTGTAATGACGTACATTCATATTTTATATTTCTTAACAAACAACATACTGTTAGTTGAAAACGATGCATGTGTTTAGGTGGGAAGAGAGAGTAATAGTACTAAATATGGATTTTCTTATAATTTATATGAACGTCTACGCACTTTTCTCCATATATGCATCATTTCCATTCGGAATTTATTTGCAAATAAAATGGTGATTCACACGCCGTGTTATTAATAGCAAACAATAATAATAATGATGAGCTCGTTGTTAAATGTTTCCATATTTGTCACAATATTTCATAATTGTATTTATTCTAGAATTTTTTTTGAGAATTATCTTCTTGAATATTCACGATTTATTATGATATTGCACAAGTGGAATATGCAAATAAATCGAAATTGTGGCTATAGAACTGCAGCGTGAACGTCACATAATTGTTGTTTACTTCACGCTCAAGTATTTTCCTTGATTCACATTCACTGAGCGCACTGCAATGCGTTTGGTTGCATGGTTGACGTCGATCTGAATTTAACTCTATTATTAGACTCATTACAATCGTTTACGTTGTAGGCGCGATATACACGTATAAGCGCTCGAAATATTTCGTTAGTATGCGCAAAGTCAAATTAAAAAAATGCTATGGAATTTTAACTAAAATTGATTACAATTATAATACCGTAGAAGAAATGAAGAAATGTGTTTTTAAACTTTATGTGCTCGTTATATTGACGAATGTTGGCTACGTATGAATTAATTACGCATAGACAAAATTAATAAAAGTAAAAGTTGTCTTCATTAATGCAATTAGTGCAACCTATTTGAATGACGTTTTAAGATCATTTAAATGCCAAATTTTATATATTTTTCCAAAGAAGAAAAAATTATTCGTCGTGTTTTGTGCGGTGGATAATCTAATACGTACGTTTTATGATTGACAGCAGTTAAACGTGAACTTGTTCTCCGTTCTGTTTTCAGTGTGGAATGCGGCGACGAACGACGACCACGACGACGACGACGCATTCACAGACAAACACACACACACCTTTCCTTTGCGCGGTTAGCACTGTTATAGCGTTTTTATGCACATTCCACATTCTGTACGCATATACGTTAAGCGCACCGAATTGTTGTGCATTTATCATCTGAAGAATTATTATGGGAAAAGAATTTAAGTAATCGAAAAAATTAAATGCAATAACTGAATATCAGGATAATATTTTTATCGATCACATTTTACATTTGTACGGTTTGTCACAATTGAGTGAAAAAACATCACGAATAACGTGTTATTCACCGTATTAAATTTAGTTGCACTATGGATTTAATGCTTTCATCTGCTGCGTTCTCGTCATGAGAACATTCAAACCGTCACGAGAAGTGAAAGCTTTATTTACTACGAATTTATTACTGATACTACGCATTAACTCACAATGCATTGTTTATGAAACTTGCAAGTTGAAGTTGAGGTTTAATATTTCACGTGATGTGTTTTAGGAGGAAGGTCGATATCATATACATACACGCTGGGCATCAATATGTTAGTTGATAAGACACTTGCATTTTGTAATTGGCACATGGTGTAAATTCGAGAGGATAATATCATGACGCAAATAATGACTCAATGACGTATAGATTATATTGCGTGTGTTTTTTGTTTCAATTGATAACTAAAACATCGCGTTAGTTTATTATATGAAATATAATAATAACACCTTTCAATTCTAGTCTGTTTGCGTAAAGCGATTAAGCAAACAAATAATACTGACTGGTGTGGAATATTTAGGTATATTGCGGTGTTATTTATGCACTTTTTTTTCGCGGTTATGGAATTTTTGCATGAACGTATAGCGTGGAAAACACATATTGAATAGTGGCACACGCACGCACGGGTTTGAATGTTGCATGGTGTAACTAATTATTATTGAAATACGTATGTAAATTTGAAATTTAAATTTTGCTGACGTACATTGAGGATGCATTTGTTTTCCCTTTGCTTGTTTTAATTGATTAAAACAACGAATTTTTGCAATAAATATGCACATACGAGGAGTAATGATGATGTTTCGATCAATTGTAGTCATGCAAATGAAGCACTTGTGATTTCTTCGGGCGATTAAGTGAAGCGGCTGGAAAAAACGTGATATAAAAAATTATTAAGCCACAAGCAGAAGGGATGAGGAGTGGAGAGGAAAAATTGAAAAACTAAAAACTAAAGTGACTGACGTTCAATGCGTATTACGTAATGTGCACGCGTAAAAGTTGTTGTTCGCGCACTGTGTGCAGACAAACAACTTTATGAGTAGCAAGCGTACAGCTCGTCGACCCAGTAGCTTGTTGTACAGTGGTCTATTGTGTCGTGCGAGTCCTCCTTTGATTCAACTTGAATTGTGCAAAATATTTGCGAATAATTTCGTGCGTCACGACTGATTGCTCTTCAATTTACAGTGTGTACTCTCAAATTTTGAATTAACTTCTTCAAACTCGCTGATGAAGGCCCTTGTTCGGTAATAAGTTTAAATTGATTTTCGGGAAACATTGCAAATCGGATGTGTGAACTGTGTAACCAAAACTGTGAGCATCCAATTCTATATAAATTTATAAAATATGTGCTTGTTTTAAAATGTATGTAGTAGATAAAGTATTTTTATTGCTTTTGTTGAATCGTAGTGCATGATTTGAACAGCCAATGTTAATGTTAAGGCAAATACCATTTTGCGTTTCACGTTCGTCATCAACAATGAGTAATATAATTTTTGTTTCATTACCATTCACGTATATCACGTCCAGACGATATGAAATACCGAACCCACTCTGAAAATCGAAAGTAATTTCCTAGTTTATCATCTTTAAATTCAATGCGCGAATTTTATTTCAGTGTAGCTATAAATTCGATTCAAAATAATTTGGAGAAAACGAAAGTAAAACACGTGCTTAGAATAGTAACATTGTAATATTTTTGTATGAATATGGATATTATTTATGATACGATTTATAAAGGTTATAAAGTTCATAGTAATTTCATTGTCTTTGAAACTTTGCGAATGCTAATAAATTATGTCAGAGAAAAATGTAAATGAATGCTCTGTACGAATTTACGAGTGTAACAAAGTTCATTGGACTTGGACTCTGCTGTCATTATGAGACATCATGTTGCGTCACAATTTAAATAAATAACATTAAAAGTGAGTCAGGAAAATTCAATGCTCGAAAAAAAAAACTAATTTATGTCGATTGCATATTTCGCAATTTGCAAAATTAGCAAGTGGGGTAATAAAAGTATTGTCGTAAACTTAAAAAGCCACATTTTTGTTGCAAAATACGACAATTAAAGATGAACGAACTCATCATATATAGCGCGCCAGGCGAAACAGGTTCATTCACATTTCATTCATATACTATACGTATATATTACATGCATGTGGTAGTTGCTTGACTGCAATGCGCAATATGTCCATACACAACTATCCGGTTGCTTCTTCAGACTTGTCTTGTGTACTGCGCATACTTCGTGTGTGATACACACTCCTCGTTTTACTCGCATGTGTGTATGTACGTTTTCATTCATTCATTCATCGCTCGCGCGTTCGAAAAAGACGTATACTACAAAGCTCGCATCGTACGTTCGTACAGTACACATACGTATCGTTTTCTGTATTTATTTGGTGTCTGGCCCATTATATGTGTGTCTGGCATACTTGCCGTCTCTCAACACGCGTCCACACACCACTTGTGTGTGCGCGGCGCGTATATAAAAAGTACAAATCACACAGATGCACGTTTATATTACGCATAATAATAGGTTGTACGACGGCATCGTATATGCGTAATATTCATATAACTCAGTCTTCAATTAGTCTTTTCTCAACGTTAGTTGCAGACGCTTTATAAAAATTTCCATCATAGAAAATTTTCATCCTATGCACCATTAACTGCCAAGTTCATTAAAATTGAACCGATTCAATTTAATCACTACGAAAAGTTTCCATCGGATTATTTATGTAATTATTCCCGCAAAAGACGCACGAGTCGGTAATACACAACAACGGCGGAAAATAATGTATTCATTATCGTCGAATTCCATTCATAATTTGTGCTAAGAAGTTTCTAAGAAATCGTTCAACTCGTTGAAAAACTAACTTGGAATTTTCTTTCGCTAAAGAAAATAAATCGTGGAAAATACGAAGCTCATAAATATGAATGGCGATATTGATTGCCTGTTTCGATTGAATGGTTTTTCCTTCGAGCGACGCGATGAACGAACGGTCTCGGAATGATTTGTGCTTTCATATTTGTTCGCCATCTTCAGCGCGGAACAATTCATTGCTGTTCGGATTTATTCGAGTCATTTGTGCTAGCAATCATATTCGATTTAATAAATAAAACGAGGAAGAATCGAAGATGCGCATTAATGCATGTGCGGTTGGGTGATATTTGCGTCTCGCATTGAAGATATATTTATCGCGTGTTGTGATCTATCAACTTTCTATTTTTCGCCAGCAGCGAAAATAGCGCTCGCTTGCTCGCGCGTCCGCACGCGCATGCATTCCGAACTAATGATACACATATACGCTAGAGAGGATGACGCGATGCATCCTGTTCGCGTTCGAGAAATGCAAATGTTTTTCCGATCCTCCTTCCAGCCAGCGCGCAAGCGAGCGAATCGAGCGAACGAACGCCTTGTGCGTTCACGATGCATGTTTTTGTTTGTTCGGCGAAGGCGCCCACACTCTGCACTCACTATCATCGTCATCGGCGTCATCATCGTTATTATTACTACTACGCTCCGTAGAGAGTCGAGTATGATTATTTATCGGATGTTTACGTTTGCGCGCATACACGGCTTCGACGAAATCGCATCGAATTGATGATGCTTTCATTTGAAATTAATGCTCGCGCTCGAGCCTGCTTACTTGGTATTTTCCTAATGCACTTTTATAATTGCGCTAAATTACTATATTTACGCGATTTTCTGTTATGCTAGGTCATGGCATAATACAGCAATATACGCCGAGTCGCACACCAAGCACGTTGTTTGAAAATAGCGCAATCACAAATTATTTTCCAGACGCTTAATAGCATTTCATATTCGAAACTTTTACTTTCTTTACGCCGCGCTGCCTGCTTTTGTGATATATCGCTTCGTATATGGACAACTCGCATACGGTTTTTTTATCGGTTGCCGCGCACAACAGCCGCCTGCGGAATAAATGAATGGCTGGCTGAGAGAAAATAGGGAAATATATTATGTGTTAGTGTGCGATGAGGAGTAGCCACTCGCGCAATGACACAATATACAGACGCACGCACTCGTTAGTCATTTATGAATTATGGACACTCATGCATCGTATGCTCGCATGTAAAGAAAAATTGCATACAACACGTACTAGGGCCACGCTGAAAAATAGAGGAAAACTCACTGTTGCAGAATGGTGTGTAGCACATGCGTAAATCATTTTTTCAAGGCGGAATTAATTCATTTCTTCCCCTGTACAATTTTTGCTGTTTACTGAAGAATGAAAAACGTGGCTGATAAAATACGTTCTATATTGAAATTTAAATTATGGTGAATCTGTGTCTAAAAATACACTTTTTGTTTTATTTTTATATTTGCGCCATAAACATTCGCTTGATAAACGCGCGATTATGCGCTGTACAAATTTTGCGATTTGAACGAAATAAAAAATTAAGGCTATGTTTGATAGCAAACGTAAAACAACGAAGAAGTCAACATCGCCCAACAAAGTCAACAAACACTTAAGTAAACAACAAATGAGTGAATGAAAAAGCGAAGAAACTCGTATAAAAGCAACGCGCTTCGGAGTCAAACGAAACAAACATAAAAGGTCAACGCCAAGACCGAAAAGCTTTGCATTTTGAACACGTACGTTAATAGTGTGTGCTATATTTACATATACGTGATCGATTTTGTTGTGGATTTGAATCGAAAAAATGTAAATTGTTTATTTATTAATACGGCTCAATTCAATTTCAAGCGCGACACGCATAAAACCGAAAATATAAACAGCCAAATAATTTATAATTTCTCTATTCAATTTTTGATATTTTATAATCGCTGGCATATTTTAATTTATGAGACACTTTAAACGTCATTATTACGCGCTTTTCTCATCGTGATTAAGCAATAATAATATTAATAAAAAATGTGTTTTATTGCGCTTCGATCACTACTGCCTTCTTGGATATCGAAATGTATGCCGAAATAAATCATAATTAATGTTTGGAATTGAACATTTTAAGTAATTAATTTATTGCACATTTTGTTATTGTCGATTTGCTTGAGATGCTCGTTGCTTAGCGAAACAAACAATCATTGACCTATAATAATAATTTTGCAATTGACCCGACCCACCAAGCTTTAAATGAAATACACACGCAAGCAAAGCAAAGCAAAGCATATAACTTGAATGACTAGGCTACTGCATGTAAAATACTAAAGCACTATTACAAATAACCGCCGATAATATATTGAATACGTACATATGTATGATGCACGCGCACGCACCAAGAAAATATGAAATAATAAATTGTTGGTGCGTATGCGTTGTCGGGCAATTAATGTCATCAATTGATTGCGTTAATTGTGTACTTAACGCTTGTTCTAACTGCGAGTCGCATAAATTCTATTCGCAAACGCAACGACGAAATGTTTATTACGACTTACATGCTAAGTCGACTTAACAACAATGTAGTGTTAGCAGCTGTTTATTTATTTTAATTTTTTCTCGGTTATTTTCGAATATAAAGAGAAAATATGGTAAATACAATCAGTGGGATTTTTTCGCGAACAATTTTCTCATGACCTATTTTTATGCACACGGCTTTGCTTGCCTCGCAGCAAGCAATTTGTTACGTTTGCTTATTTAATTCAATGGATATTTGTCATCGAATGCTCGCTTAACTGCCATAATATGTGGTGTAAATCCAGAAAGAAAAAATCTAGCGGCCGCACTTAACGAGCTCGGCGTACAGTGACGTGATCTCGACGAATAAATTCCGGCACGTGTTTGTCGAAAATGAGTAAATTTATTTAAAATTCAGCTCGTTGTTGGAGAGAAAGATCAAAAAGAATTAAATTCAACCTTTAAAAATAAATAGGAATTTATTTGTTATCTAGTCATAATTAATATTAATCCTATTTCTCTGTGGGCTCTTCTCCTTTAAATATTTAAATATCGCACAATGAATAGAGAGATTAACAATGGCAACTCAAAAAGTAAATCTGAAATGTTATTTTTCATACGACAAGACACGCGCTCCCACGGTCGGTGTGGGACAGAATAATTAATCGTATTTTAATTTCTACATAAATGTACTTGATTTTTCTCTTTCATTTTTCATTCATTCACATGCATTTGTTTTCTGTGCTTGCTCGATACGTGCGCACTACATAGATTGAAATTGATTAATATTCCTATCACTATTTGTAATTTTTCCTGACACTTTAATAGAATACGCGCGCAATTAAATTGATATTATATGATTATAAATGCGAGAAATTATGTAACAAACGAGAGAAAAGCGTTTTTGATAAATGGCGATATTCTTAAGCGTGCCGTATGCATATTATGAGTATTGCACCACACAGTACACAAATAAATACGTAAATTAACATTGATTCTTATTACGTTGTGAGAATGTGCCGGGTTCAACGACACTTGGAATATTCTAAACTGGAATTGATACAGCGATATTAACAAGTTATTTTTAAATTTTGCAATTTCAAATAACAACCACGCTTATTGAATATTAATTGAATTTACTTTATCGAATGTTTTAATGAGTATTTTCGTTGTGCTTTCAGATGTTAATGAGACGTCTTTGGTTATCCTAGGAACGCTTGAATAAAAGTAAGTGTTAATTAAATTAGTTATTCATTAAATCTACGCCGACAAAGAAAAAGGTGGCGTAGTTAATTGTTAAGGAAAATGAGGAATTATGAAAAACAATAATTAAATTGAGCAACAGACGATAAACAAATTCAGTTTGAAAACAACGGAAACGAGGAATAGAATAGCAATCGGTGAGAAAGAAATAAGCGCTATCATAATTGTATTGCAACAGCACAAATTGCCACGAATGCGCGCAAAGTGGCAAGGCTATCAACTAATAACTGTTTGTTTACAAGTTTTTATTTATTATTAACAACAATTTTTTTCTTCGAAGTCGCATAAATTCACATTGCTTTTATTATTACGATTTGTGGGTTCAATAATAATATGTGTGTTAATTTTTATATTATATTCATTTCGTAGAAATTCGTCGGTGTTTGTTTTGCTAGATATGAGCGCCTGTTTTTTCGGGTATTTTTGATATGTTTACGTACATATTGTGCAAATATTTGTGTATTTATGTACACTTATCTGGTAGCCAACGCGAAACGTATTAGTCGAATATTTTCGCTGTTACATTCGTCGGCCCATTCATGTTACATAGGTGTGTGCAAGATATACTCTATCGTCGAAAGTGAATTGGGCAAGTTATCAAAATTCATCAATTTATAAAGATAGGTTAGTACACTTAAAAGTTTGTCTATAGCTAAGTAAATATATTCGTATCAGTTCATTCGAGCGCGTAGAAAATTATTTGCGTTTTAGGCATTTATTCGGATTATAACAAAACATTAAAATTGAATTAAAGTCAACCGCAAGTAATGATAATTATGTGTAAATAATATTTATCTAATCGGCTATTGCGACATTTCATAAATTGTCGTTACATTCATTGATTGCAAAAAAATACACGCGAGTCCTAAATTAGCTTTTATATAAATTGCCTAATCGAATTTAAATAAAATCAAGCCAATGCTGATGAATGAATGAATAAATGAATCAGTATACATATTGAGCGGATTAGAAGTGAACAAACAGGAAACCTGTTAAATGCGCAAACTCCATATGTAAACAAACAACATGTGTGATCATAGTTGTGATGAATAATCATACAAGATGCCATAAAAATCGTAATTTCACTTTCTTCAGTTGCTATCAGTGGACGACTGTAATCGTTGTTCTATATTTTAATTCGTATTTGAGGATGTTATAAGTGAATTTTTATCTGCTGATTTACTTATTAATCACAATTAGGTTAAAGTGTACAGTATTTTAAATAGTTCAGACACCTTGTATAATAATGTTATCTTCTCTATAAATATTGGTTGAGTGGGGAATTTCCATGTTCATTCGCAAAACGTAACGGTTTTATTATTCATACGTATAGAATTATTAACTGAACAATTTTAATCATTTTTCATAGAAAAACCACTATCGTGTTTAAAAATGCTTGTTTATTTTTTATGACTATTGCGCTTTATTGCATGCTACAATAGATAAGTCTGTTATAAATATGCTCGTAAAACTACTAAGAAATATAAAAATACCATGGGTGTGTAACGAGGAATTCGCGAATCTCGCAAGCGTTTACTTTTTCCGTTCAAATATTTAGCATAAATTCATCGCAATCGATTACCATCGATTACGATTGAATGTCTACCTCACAAATGCGGAACGCAAACAATTGTATAAATAGAATTTCGTGGAATTTAATTGCTTCCTTTCAGAGAATTCTAGCGACTAAAACAATCTATATTTTCAATATGAATCTTGTGTTAAAAATTGCAATTATTATTTATCAAATTTAAATTCTACTGCGTCGTGATGCGCCGTGTACTTTCGACGTCGGAAAATCAATTTTTCCCGCCTCCACCATCTTTATTCCCATCTCCCACTCTGGTATTTTATTATGTTTCATAATTCCGACGCAGTATGAATGTTATATAAATATTCAACGTGAGATTGGGGGTATAATTTTTTCAGCAAGTCATTTTTGTAATTAAAACATACCAAAATAGCCGTTATTGAATTTTTTCTGCACCTAATGTATCTTTAATTCATGGGGCTAATATTAAAAAATTATTCAAAATAAACGTTCATTGGAAAATGTGCGTTTGCTGATAGCATGAGAAAATGTAAATTGGGTTGCGCGTTCTACGTCTCGCGTGTCTGCGCAGAGCGCTGTGACCCCAGTCACAACTTGCCCTCGACGGGCAACCACCCCCGCGCGTCTTTGCCGCAGCCGCGCCAACCCCACTACAGCATCATCGACCTGCACAATGAAAATGGGCTACTACGTCGTATTGTAGTAGTAAATACGGAATAGCCGTTTCAACAGCATTCGCCGCCCCCAATAGCGTAAAATGGATTAAACTTGTTTAAAATTCATTTTTCCTAATAGCAATAATACCACGTAATAAGGGTAAATTTAAATTTTCCACTTCAACTTCATATTGAATATTTAGTCGTTGGATGCGCACATCAAAACACATCATGATTTTACTCGATGGGATTAAAGACAGATATATAAACGCAATAAAAATAGAAAAGTCAAGTTTTGCATTAGGTTGATGAGTTGACCAAATAGGAAACAATTCAACTCGAATTGAATTAGTTATAGTAGTGAAACCGTTCCGTTCGTCTCACGTTCACGTCTGGCTACGTCGTAAAAGCTCGCATTCGTTCAAATTACGTAATTGATAGTGCAGCGAACAATCGAAGAAAACTACGAGCTTGGAAGCGAACGCATTTTCCTAATGCAATTTTATTGCAATTGAAACTTATTTAATTGAAACCGCAATTTGCGATTCGGTTTAAAATAAACAATCGTTCAAACGTGGAAGTCAGTTGTAAACAAAATTGTTGTAATTCTTGACCATTTCACAAATTCTTTTCAAGGCTTCATGGAATTCAGTAGATAGCTTATAAACGCCTCCGACGAAAGGAACGCTTTCTAAGAAATTGCAATAGACTGCTTGCTTGGGTTTAAACAAATAAAAATCGCAGCAAACGCACATAAATTACGACATTACAAAGCGCAGTATGATTTTCATCGCCGAATAAATTACAAGTTATTGTCGTGTTCGAGTTATACGCACTTAATGCTATACAATTAAACTTGTTCGTATATTATACGCGTCATGAATTTCGTGAAATTTGCACGGGTATTATAAAAACACGCGCTTGTTTTACGATTTGCTTATTTTATCGCTATACTCATGTACGTACATAGATAATCATATTAGAAAATGATATAATTCCAAATTGAATTTATTGCATGATGATTTGTGTCTGTTCTTGTACGCACAAGATTATGATATTCTCCAACTCCAAGCCTCTCATTATGAAATTACTTACAACTCCACAGTTTTATTTGCGCTCTGCAAGTTTGTTGTGTATTGTTGAAAGCAAAAACCGGGGTTATAAAGTGAAATATCTTTAGAAAATACTACATCCAAGGTTTACGTTCTTACATATTTATTTGCTGGCTTTGCTGGCTTATCCAGTCAAACGCGAATTTCTGTATAAAATGTATCTTTACGACGTTCGTCTAAGTGTTGTGAACATTAAATTGAAAACACTCCATAAAAAGCAGTCTCTACTCGAAATGCTTACACTGTTGCAGTCGTTACGTTGTAAGTCGTACAGGTTCTTTATATTTGTGTAACTTTTATTCATCTTCTATTAAAATATCGAATATCAGATTTTAAATGTCCACCGTCGCAGTAATAAATAAAACGTCAACGTTTTTCTATAAAAATAATAGAAAAAGTCGAATTATTTATGTGCTTCAAATTTGGCAACATTTTGGAACATTTTTTTTTGCTTTACTACGGTGCATTAGTAATACATAGAATGAGTAATTTTTGACTAATAACATGTAAATTTGTGTACGTACGCATTAGTGTGTCGTAAAAATAAAACAACTGTGTTATTTTGCACTTTAATCGTACACAGGATGATAAAGAAATAATTGCATAAAACATAAGCAGTGAGAGGAAAAACGGATAGCGGTTCCCCTACGATTAACGAATGTATAGTTGGTGGTTATCAAAAAAATATATGCGTATTAGCTTTGAATGCGATAATGATAAAGAGGTTTCAAACCGTTTGAAATTAATTTTAATGGAATTTTAATCACACTTAAAAACGTATGAATATTTCATATTTGAATACGCGTTCTCTTTATGTCAAAAAAATTACGGCTTATCAGCAAATAATCTATAATAAAAATTCAACGTATAAAATTTACAAAGTAGAATGTACCTTGGTGAGAAATGTTTTCCAAACAACATATCTAATGTTATTATTTTTCAAATGCCTTGCGGACGACTGGCTGATGATCATCATCGCGATGATGATGATGATCATGATGAGAGTGGTGTTTGTGTGCAACGCAAGTGCTGTTGCTTTGGCCAAATGCCAGTTGCGCATCTCATGCAGATCTCTCTCGCGTTATCAAAATATGACAAAAGTACTACAGTTGCTCGAATGAGCCGGCAAGCAAGCAAGCAGGCAGGCAGGCGGGCGGCTTTGAAATAATATTTGTTACAAATTTATAAATAACTCTCGGTGTGTGTTGTGTGACACACACGCTGTAAACCGTTGAATTGTTTCAAAAACAACACGAAACTTGTGCAAAATGTGCCATCCTTTAATTGCTTTTCTCATTCGCTCTATCCCGTTTCAGAATGCCATCGGAGAAGGACGAAACGTTCGCATTCGTTCGACAACAACAACCACAACAATACCAAGAAGAGCGGCAGAGGAACGTGACGTAACTGATGCGAATAATAAGCAGAAGAGTGACGACGGAGGCGGTGGAGGAGGAAGGATACTCGTACTCGTATATGTGAGTTGTTTTTGCCTTTTTTTAATGCAATTTGCGTCCAGCCGCGTGTTGAAGTAAAAGTTAGCGCAAACAAATGAAGATCGCGTCGCATGACATGTGCACAAATAGACTGACAGACATACTTCATACAAAGTTGCAGCTTGCGCGTCATAGACAGACAAGAGACGGATGCGCTAAAATGCGAATGAGTGGAATTGAATACGCGACAAACGGATTTGGTGTCTTATGTTATGTCTTTATTTACTAACGGTATTCAGAGCGCAATCCTTCTAAGATAATAGCTAATAAAAATGCAATGAGAGCAGCATATACGGAACGTAAACAAATTACACACACGCAAAGCGCGTGTTGACTTTTTTCGCTATTGTGTCGCCGAGCATGTATGATGTGTCATGATTGTTTGTTTGCTCTCTTACTTTTTCCACTTGTGTGGTATTCTCTCGTGCGCAATGCAGGACAGATATATACGGCAGGAATGCAAGTAGCATTCGTCGTATTAGTGTGTTTTCGATAAAACGCACAAAGTGTGTGCAATACGTTTGTATATGCGCGTTTTAACTGCGACGCACTTAATGCGCTTGAACAAAAACAAACCCACATGACTCGTTAGAAAATGATCCATGGGAATTTGCTGCATTTTATTCACATTGAATTATACGGATTTTGGGAAGAACGTAGTGGAAAACGTTGTGTTTACAATGGGAGATTTAATATTTTTATTTTCGATGTTGTTGCTCATAAAATGGATGGCATCGAGCACTGAAAGCGTGATTTAGTTAGTGGCTGCCAAAATAACTAAATGTGAATATTCTCTTAGCGGGCGGGCGCGAATGTGTTTAGTCTCGAGCGGCCGCAGTTGAGAGTGCATGCATGCTGGAAAGGCGGCGTAATGCAAATGGAAATTCTGCGAGACACAGCGACGACGAGTTTGTTGAGCCAGACGTTCTGACACCGATTTACAGAACTATGCTGGACTTGTGCAGTTGGCCAGCAGCCCGACGCGCAAAGACTCGAAAATGTCGTCAGAGATCTAATACAATCACTCACCAGATCATTCGATACGCTGCAACGCGCTGATAGGATTTTGAGCTAATGGAATTGATATTTTAAATTAAACGTAAACTCTTCGATGGAAATCAATTCGAGCGCGCGGGGAAAAGCCGCAGTGTACTAGTTAAAAAAGCGAAATCCATAAAAAAAATTTAATGAGTTCTACTTTTAGAAAAGTGATAAAAACGGTTGTAAAATAGCGAAATGAATTCTTAACGCAAACGAGACACGAAGAACAAATAGCAACCGTGGAGGGGAGGGCAATACTAAACTACATACATATTGCATATACCGTGTATAATAGCGAAAAGGCGTGCATTTTATTACAAGCGAATAAATCGTCTCATTTAAAAGCAGTAAAGCTTTATGCATACATGTAGAGCGCACACAAGCAGAAACGCACGAAATCGGCTAAAACAATGTGCGGCGACGTATTTAATAATATTTCATATGTTATAAGTGGTATTGTCGCTTTGCTGCTTTGCAAATTACGTTTCATTCATTTTCTATTTGATATGTTGATTCAAACAAATGCACTATTTATTCACAAATAAATCATTTAATGGCCGTGGTGCGTGTAACAAATAGAAATGTTGTGCGCACTTTTATGCGTGATTTTATGACTACTCGTGAATTATTTCAGCGATGAAATATCGTTAAATTGTTGTTGCTACGAAATATGAAAATATTTTACTTTGAAATTGCTTCATTGAATTCAACGAATCGGCATTTCTAAATTATGACGGCGATAAGAATAATAATATTATAAATATTTCAATTGTGGTGGTCGTCAACTGAAAATGAGAAAATAGTTTTGTTCTATTTGCGCGTCGGTAATGAAAAGTGCATTCTTCTTTATTCACTGATGAAGTGATAAAAACTCGCGCAGAGTCTTTTCGTCTTTCTAATAGCCACGCGTATTTTTATAAAGTGCATGCCACATTTACATATATTTAAACGGGAAGAATATAAAAATGAAATATTACCAGACAATAAAAAAGATTTATAGACTACAGATACGCGTAAAAGTGTGTACGAAGAAGAAGGAACGCACCGCGCGGTCTATCAAGATGTTACAAGTTTGACGCACTTCTTCAAACACGAAATTTATTTGTGCGCAAACAAGATAAAGGATTAATTATAATGAACATGTTTTGTGATTTATTAATATTGCTCCGCTTATTATTATTCCAACATTCGAAAACGCATGTTTACCGTGCTCGTTTCCTATTGTATTATAATTATACTAATGAAGTAATTATTAGGTGTAGATTTCAACTCGAGAAATTCTTATGAAAATATTTAAAAGTGATTTGCATTAATTTATATTTAAAAATCCCATGGCATTTAAATTTCTACTTTGTACAGGATAAAAAAAACACGAAGAGAACTTAACCCAAGTAAATTATAGAAATCTGAATAAATATAATGACGCATTCATGAGATATACGCATGTAATTGTTGTATAAATGTCAAATGCTCACGTGTTTACAAACGTAGCGTACACGTGCCGTATAGATAAAAGTGGATACGTTAGAGAGAAATTACATTTCTAAAAATCGCATTCTAACGGAAAAAGTAATGAAATTTTTTATTGAGTAACATCTTGACACTAATCTGAGCGTAATTAATGAGATCAATCAACCGATAAGTGCGATTGGGAATGTGCGTGCTTTTATGCGATTTTAATCCATTTTTATTTGCGCACATGGCACGAACTGGGGCAAGTGTATATCGCAATCGTATTATTCACCCTCCGTATTTGTCTAACGTATTTATTCATTATCTTCGTAACGCGATCCGCGAATACGAATCGCACATTCGACTTGGCAACAAACACATTGCCAGGCGAACGCTGTCGTTGTTGTGCGGTTCAACTTGGTATTTAATTCAATTGTATCATTGCGTTTTATGTTCACGACGATGAACGCATAAATCGTAGACAATCACCACGCCTACGTGCATGCAATTCTTACAAATTTATCGCGAAAGTGCATTAATTTTAATTCCAAGAAAAAACTGAGTTAAATTAATTAAGTAGGTAGGCTACGAACATGAAATTGCCATTGGGAAAAAAGATATTATTTTAACATAATTCGGTTGAACGCGGCTGCCCAACGAGTACAATATGTGAACAACATAATGCATTTGAATGCTGCTTTATTCGTCCGCTGATAACTAAATTGAATGGACATTAAATGTCGCCTGCAAACGTATATAATAGTGGGTAATTTATGTTCCTCGTACCTATATAATAGCTAATAGCTGGCTATCGGTTCGGTTCGATTCGCTCTGCTTCTAATTGAGCCCCTACAAATAACCGAAAACTAGACTTGCTTGCATTTAATTCAATAGTTACTTTAATGGGCGTTCTTTTCGACCAGTTGTGACTGTTTAATTACACGTCTTTTTAAATAGCCTTAATTATTGCCTATTTAAGTAGTTCCTTATGTTTCTCGATAGTACTTCATCTGAACTTTGTATATTTATTATATTTACTTATTTCTACCGTTACATTTTTTGCGGAAAATTAAATTTTAACTTAATTTACTGCTTTCCTTTCAATTAAAACGTATAATTTTTCTAATTTATCAAATTGCATAATTACACATCTTTCAACAAAAAGTGTCATACATTTAATATTAAATTGTGTAATAAAAAAATGCATAGAATGATAGTAAAAACGCAAAGGTATAATTTCAACTAGTTACGCGCATTTACACACGTTAATTGCCAGTTTTTCGTATAAAACGAATAATACACAAAACATGGCTTATTAGTTTTTCAATGCGTAACGACAGCTTATACAAGTTATTAGTTAGTACAGTAGGAGGTATAGGTAGCAGTTTTTTCAAGTGGCAATTAGCATTAGAGATGCGGTGAGTGCATTAAGAGCAGCGTGCTGCTTTTAAAAATAAACAACATAATTTTGTTGTTGTCGTCCTCTTTTCTTTTTCAACTTTTCAATTATATTTTTGTTCGTACGGTGCATTACATGGCGCAGAAGAGCGGTATTATCATGCATAAAATGCGTGGAAGCAGCAATGAGTGCATTCGATAGTAAAAAATGTCAAACTTGAGTCGACGAAGAAGTCGTAAAAATGCATTTACAACAACAACAACTTAAGAACAACGAGTTTAATTTGGTTTTACGGCTTGTTCGTTCCTGCGAGTAATGTTATTCTATTGTACAGGGTGTTATTCTGTGTCCTATTTAAATAATTTAGCATATTTTAATTTGGGATTTTGGCAATTTTCGAAACACTTTTTATGAATTTTTAGAAGGGGGTCTTTATAATTACTAATTTATATTAATGTGTTTAATCTAGAGATGGTAATTAATTGAGTCTTCAGTTTATTACTACTGTTTTTCTTTAGCTAACATTTATTTGTTCAAAAGTTTTTTAGTGCTTTTTTATTAGTCTTATTAGCGCACGGTTTTCCATGTTAATTTGCATCTCTATTATTTTCTCTAATACGAGCAGCAAAAAAAGCAGAAAGGAATTCATTAAAAGCACATAAAAGTAATTAATTTAATTCATTCTTTTTGTTGCTTAAAAACACAATGATTTTTTGTGGCAGCAGTGCCCATTTTTTCCTGCTTCTCCTCCATGATAAGAGTGATTAATTTTAGAATCGTACGCATTAATTAATCCGTAAGCAAACCAAAATATAACGCGATGATTAATTATGTGCGCCTTTGAGTTACAACTTATTTATATACGTGCAGGATGATAACCATCTGGCAATGGAAATGCTGCGCTATATATTCGGGGGTGGCATGGCATTCATCATGTATGGATTTATCCCTGCGTACGCGTTTTGATCGTAATGTGCGGCGAGGGCGGTGAGGAGGGCTGCTGATTGAGGAAACTACTAATGACACACCAGTATAATGCAATTTAACGACGCCGAATGCGTACGAAATATGTTAGCGCAACACGATTTTAATGATTTTAATGAATGGCTGCGCAGGTAATAAAACTAACAAAGCGTGAAGTTGATTGTTAATAATATGTCGCTTCGCCTACTTGTATCACATAACTAACTACATACTTTATTAGCATTTGAATATAACGTATTTTACTTAATGATTTATCATCATATATACAAAAATTATATTATAAAAGAAGCAAGAAGAGAATGGCAGTGAGTTTAATCGGCACTAGAATGATAAACAAATAAATTTACTTAACCGACCATCAATTTAACGCATTAATCATGGACGGCCTGCTGTGCGCCAAGCGACTTTATTGATTAATTAACATGTTTACGGGAACTCTAATTAGTGCAGAAAATGTGCCAGTGAAATAGTAATAATATTTCACACTAGACGCTGCATATTGCGCGTTTAGTTTATGACACATGGGTTCATAACACTTACGAATTAGTATTTATCGAGTGGAATTTTCTTTCTGCAATTCGCGAAGTATAAAAAAGTAATTTTTTTTGTATTGTTTTGAAAGTTCCACATGGTTTGTCGCCCTTTGCTTCAAAGTCACAATGCGTGTATCCTCCGCGAACAAGAACAACTATGAAAGTAAACAGCTTTTACGAAGCAAAGTTAAAGTTTATGCTGTTTTGTATTGTGCGAAAAGTTTTTCTGCGCTTCCTTATTTATTTCAGTATTATTTTCCGACGCTGAATTTATGGGGATTTAAAATATGAGTTTATTGCTTTTTTAAAATTCTTGTCGCTGACATATATTTGATAGACATATTCATATGCAATTTAAAAAGACATAAAGCCATGCCCTGCCATGCAAAATGCGCAACAGCTTTTATAGCGCTCTTTGCAATGATAACAACGCAGTTTGTGCGGCCCCGAAACGGCGGCGACAAGCGGCAAACGACGCCGTTCCGCGTGTCATTAGACATGTCGAGCGTAAAATTTTACGCGTTTGAGGGATTTTCGGTCGTGTGCCTATGTCTCTGCCTTATTCGCCTCCATGGCATTACCTCGCTTCGGCGTGCTACAAGTTGCAAGTGTCGGACAAATTAAACGTAATTTCAAACGCGAAACATATTCTTATGGCTTTGCATTGAGCGAGCGTACATTTAATTTAAAAATCTAGGATTTTATTAACATTGCGCACGCACGGTTCAGAAACAACGAAAAATAACACGAATAGTAAAAATGTTCGTAAAACAAACAAGCAAACGCTTTTATTTTATGCGTTTGAATTTAATTAGCTTCTCAGGCGTGTGCGCGCGCGTTTCTTCAACTCACTCACTTAGTTCTTCTTTTGCGCTTGGGACTTTTCACAACAAGACAATTCAATTATGAGGCGCATATTTAAATATCGTGTACGCGAAGTGCTGGTTTTAATTAAATTTTCAGGCGGTGAGTGTGACTGGCATATTTTTTGTTTCGATTCTAAAATTCAATTTCTTTTTGTCATATTATCGAAACTTCATACATAGTACAAAGCAGCAGCAACATGCTTGTATGTTGAATAATATTAAATATGACTTTTATGTGAATCGCGCGTAAGTAAGTTGAGTGGACGATTAATACAAACAGAAACGGCGCTCACGAAGCGAAGAAAAAGTCGTAAAAAAAACGTAAGCAAGGAAACTATTGAGTGCGTTTACGATGGTGCCGTGCACTTGTTCCCGGTGTGTCGTTGTGGGTATTTTTCATATATGAGAGCATACGCGTTAATGCGTTCGACTGCGATTGGCTCTGACGTCGTTAAACCTTTAATAATTTGATTAAATTCAACAATGTCGGAATTAATTTACGACTTTTATGCAGATGACGCGATCGCACGGCAACGGTGGCAGCCGAAGTATGTGTATGTGAATTCCATGCATGCAGGTGGAAAATCGTAAAATAATAAATAACAATAACAACATGCGCACGATAACGAAAGCGTAAAGTACAACAAGAGTGACGTAAAAACAAAAGCAGAGTTATTTTCCGTGGATTCGCAAATGAAATGACGCGTCGTTATTTTGATGAATTACTTGAACGAAATTTTTCCTATTATCATAAACATCTTTGCGAGCATATGATGAAAGTTTTCTCCCCCTTATTTCATTTTGCGAATAACACTCGAATACGCGTGTTGACCACATACATCATTTCTTGGCGCGCTTGGCGAACAATGCAAAGAGACAATTATTTCAGGCGCATTTCTTTTGATTGCGTTCGTTGCACACCTCTCTTGGTTCAATTGTTGTGCGCTCTGCTCTCATCAAATCTCCCATTCTTCGGGGCGTTGAGGATGCCCGAATAAAGCATCTAACGACATGGCAGATGTTTTCACTTTCCTCACGTGCGCTGACGAGAGAAAAAACTTTGTGCAGATGCTGGCAATAAAAGCACCTGGGAAGGAAGAAAGAATCTCATTTGATAGTAATAATTTTTTGGTTGAGATTTGGCTCAAGCAATTTTTTTTCCTCTTTCGATATCTGACATTGAAATTGAGAAATATGAATGCATGTGTGTGATATTAATAGAAATAGGCGTTTGGATTATAAATTGCTCTCGGCGAGAGAGTGGGCCGTGTGTATTATTGATTGACGTGGGAAACTATTTGGGAAATATTAAAGGCCAGCCGAAATATATTGATTGCCAAAGTTGAATGGCATCGAAAACGCATTTCAAAAATATTTTCATCCGCACGCAACACAATACTAAAATACACTCACTCACTACTCGAAAGTCAACTCACTCCGGCCGCGTGTAAAATATATTTATGCATTCATTTTTATTCGCGTTTAACATTTGCAAAATTAGAGAGGGTGAATATATGAGACGACGTATACAAGTGTTTTATGGCAAAATAAGCTTTTGCAATGAATTCGTAAAATTTACACGCACTCCTCTTTCGTGCATTCTGTGTACAGTCGTAAAGTATTCAACAATAATGGGGCACTTGATGCGCTTTGACAGTTATTATTATCGACACGCAACAAAACACTCATACACACGCAGGCATACGCAAACGATTTATAATGCGCACTTATTATAAATGCACCCGAAAATGGTGCGTGTGTGTGTTGTGTGGTGTGCGAGCGAGTTGTCTCACGAAATATGTGTGCATCAGATGCGTATGTGAATACGAATGGAAATGTGTGTACTTTAAGGATTATTGCTTTATTAGAAACGAAGGAACGAGAAGGGATGCGATGCGTACGGTTAGAATGAATTGTCGTCGTCCCATATAAAACAGCGCGTGTTAAAGCCATCCATCCATCCGAGTGGAAACGCATAAAACGCATTAGATGCCCATGATCGTGATGTTGGTATATTGTATTATGTCCCATTCTCTCTCTGCGTGTGTTGGAAATGCGTACAAAGAGTCGTTTTACGACTGATTGATTAAGTCGCGCGCGTTTGAAATTTGTATTTAATGTATCACTGCAGTCAGCCGAGGGATTACCGAATTGCATTTTAATTCTTTTCGTAAAAATAAACATGTGAGACAAAAGTTGATTAAATTCTAATCGCGTACGCACATTTTTTGTGTAGGAACTGGGGCGGGTTTTAATAATTATTATTTGTATCTGCTGTTTCGTGTTTCTTGCGCATCCGGAATATCCGGAGTTGTAACCTTGAGCAGTTTTAGCTCGGCTCATCCCATTTCATCGTAATCTGCGTCTTCCGCAATGGGTCTTGGGTGCGTGTGCGCGACGCGCGGCGCGGTTCAATGCCCTTTTTCGACGCGTGTGTGTCTGCAAGGGGGTGAGAGATGAACAGCAGCAGTAGCTAGCAGCAGCAGCAGCCGCCGCCACCACCGCTACCACCACCAACCAGCGTCAGAGGAAAAAGCGTGAGGGGACGCGAGCGCGCTTACGCTTCCTTCCTTGAATACTCGCGCGTAACACTCGTACAAAAAGGAAACGAAATGCGTTTTGGAAAGAGAAAAAGTGTGTCCCTTTTGGGTGCTCCGCGTCTCGCGTCTTCCTGCACTTCCACATCGCATCCAGCTAATAGACGCGTATTCTTCTCCTTCGCGCGCCAAAAAAGAATACGCACAAGGGCAACGCACTCTTGATAAAGTTCATTGTCACCCTACTATACAATTCCACCTTTTACCTTTTCTTCGGCGCAGTTTGTCTTCTTGTTCTTAGTTTCAATAGTTTTCAACTTTTGTGCTTGAAAAGAATAACAATTACACCGCGTATTGCATTCATTTGGTAAAAACTAGAGAGGCGACACAACAACAGCACACGAAACACACGAGATAAATCAGACGTGTTTTGAAAGCGGTATAATTATAAATGAATGTCGGACGACACTTGGTTAAATTCGTGCTAATTCAGCAAAGCATCGTATTCTATAATTAAAAAGCAAAACAGAAATGTGTCAGACGAGAATGAATCGGCTGTGATAGAGGAACACGTCTGGAGCGCGTTTGCTCGCTCGCTCGTCGGGTTTTCGGTTATTAATCGGCTAGGAATGTTTTGTTTGTTACTTACGAATGAGCGAGCGAGCGAGCTAACGCACGACAACACAAAAGTTTTCCAAACATGCGTTGCGCATCCATTTCGGCGTTATTTTCGTGGCATTTCCTATCGCCCCTTCGCGCGACAAGCGAACGCGCATCATCGATACATTTATCGGGGCGAGTGAGACGATGGAAAAACAAGTCGCGTACGCACCACTTGAGTGCATTTGCGTTTGTGCATCTATTTCTATTATCGGTGTGTATCTATTCAACGCGTTTGATGTATTTGATGCGCGCATGTCGGACTCGCACACTAAATAAATTAACTTGTTTTTTTCCGTCCGACGCGGAGATATTCAAGAATGACGTTCACTGGAAGTTATTTATTTTTTTCACGAAATTTAACCTATTTAACTTTAACCCTCAAAATTGTGAAATATTTTATGATCCTTGAAGGGTTGTTGTTCGGCGTTTTCAAATGTGACTCAAAATCACACAAGTTTTAAATTACGCGGCATTTCACGGTATATTTAATTTGGAAAAAAATGATATAAAATGAAATTTAAAAAGGAAACAGGCATAAAGGATAGCAGTTTATTAAGTTGTTATTTTATGTTTTTATGCGAGTTAAATACGAATCAAGAATGGAATTTCAAACTGACTCAATTTCCATTTCCTGTTTACTGTTTACGAACATGCGGCGCGCGTCGTTGCAACGCGATGTTGTTGTTGTCATTGCCATCGCCATCGTCGTCACTCACTCACTTTTCTTCGAATTCATTTTCAAAATCACATTGCATTCAATTTATATCTGAAAATGGCGACGCACTGCCGATGACGCACATGTCGGCATGTACGTTTTAATGTCCCCGTCGTTGACTTCTTAGGAAAAAAGTTATTGCTATTGTGATATTGCATATGAAATTGTACCATCATTAACGAAAGTTGATTTTCAGAGATCGGCCGATGTTTACGTGACTTTAAACACGCGCGCGCGCTCGCGCGTTCGCTTTAATTTCACTCGGTGTACATTTTTATTGTCGCCGTTATGATGATAGTGCCTACGAAATTTGAATACAAATGTGCATCATTATTGTTCCTGCAAATGTGCACGCATGTGCAACTAAAGACTACGACAGACAAAAGGATTCTTTTTCGCATTCTTTTACGACGACTTTAATGTCCTACATGCTTACATTATTTTTAACGCCGTCTCTCGAAACGCAAATAAAAGCAAATAGGATATATATGCAAGGGCTACGTATTCGATTCGTGCAGCAAATCCTATATTTTTTATTTGACTTTGACAAAAATTTATAATCATTTCGCAGAGAAACATTTAATTCATTCAATAACTCGTGGGCGTTCTGTGATCATTTTATATCAATTATTATTTTAATTCATGCAAGCGAACAAATAACGTCATTGTAAAGTTCAAAAAGTTTGACTCATTCATCGAGAGCAAGGTACAAAGCAATTGTAAAGCAAATATACTAAACGTATTGTCTCATTGTAATCACTTAAAAACAAGATGAAACGAAAGCGAAGGCTCTCGTTATAATTTCTTCGTAATGAAGGGTTAGGAAATTTTTTGAAAACACTTGAACAAGCAGCCATAATGATCGTTGGCCAATTAGCGATCATTACGCACTCACGCAGAGCATGACTTTGTCATATTGCACACGAGAGAAAAAGCGGGGGGAAACTTTGGGCGCGCAGAGAGGAAAAGAACAAAGGTGCAAAGTCAATTTCGCTCGCCAATGGCAGCGGCAGTCGAGGGGTGGTAGCACTGTAACGGAAATTGTGCGGATCCTGTCCTGACGGCAATTTTTCAATATTGGTCACGTTTCTGATATTTGTTGGGCGCGCACAACATAGCACAGGTCACGCAATCCGCACCACCCTATTATCAGACAAAAACCTATCAACTCTCTAATACGTCGTCGGGCACATCTGAAAGGACAAGAACAACCGCCACCCTCCGAAAAACTAGCGATTTTAATACAAGTTGTGTGTGGCGCGCACAGGACGTGATATATTTCCTCGTTTCGAGATTTATTAGATTTCTGTATTATCGCCAGCCTAACGCTACGTGCGCCCAAAGTCCACATAAGTAGAAAAAATATTTGGATTAAAATACAGTTAATCACGAGTGGAAACGTAAAAAGAGAAGCAGGGAATCTCGTTTTTTTTTGCAAAGCATTAAAGCACAAGCGAACTTTTCCTTCCCGGCGCTTATATTTTATACACAAGTGTGTCGCAGTTTTCCTTTTGATAATAGCGATCGCATTTTCTCTCTTGGCGCGCCAAGGGGTGAAGAAAAGCTGCGAAGCGAAGAATGCACGATGCGGTTTTGGTTTTATTTTACATTTGCGGTCTGGCGCTGGCGTTTGCCGAACGTGCCCTTGTCGAATTATGAATGATTTATCGAAAGCGATGCGGATGTAATTTTTATAAGTTAAACATAATAGAATGCCGTATGAAGAATTATCAGCGATGAGCGCAGAAATTGCAATATGTCGTTGGCGCATGTCTGACATGTAAAAATTATTAAATTGCTTCTTGGATTCGTTCAAAGACGCAAATTCGGCGAAACCGCATTCGGCATACAAACAATAAAGTAAACAAAGACCCGAAAGATGAATGAAGACCGAAGTCACAGTTACGTACGTATGCGTTGTGCATTTTTCTACCTGAATTTGTATCGCGCTTGCATTCACCGAGCTGCATGGCGCGCAAGAAGCAAAAGCTGCTGCTGGCTGGCTGTGCTGCCTGAGAAGGTGAATCTGAAATTCCTGACTACTACTCTCACATTCAGCAGCATCTCCTTTCGTGCGTGCTTGCGTGCGCGTCGGCGCTCAGGAGGAATAAGGCAAACACAATGGGCACATGTCGTTTACAAAAAGAGTGAGCAATGTGGTCGCGAGCGCGCGCGCGAAGGCATCGCGGAGCAGACAGACATAAAAGAAAGCAATTTTACATAGTCTAATGAGCCATTACATTTAGTTTTATGGCTGTTCGGCCAATGTGTGGTGCGTCGCACGCCGTGTAGGCCAACGACACCGAAAATGTTTTGTTTTTGTGCGTGCTTTTCGCTCACCTTCCTCTCCGCGCCTTTCCTTGTTTCTCGCCGTTGCGTTCCATTTCAATTCGGAAAATCCGTCTAGTGAGTGATATTCACCTTTTTGACATGTCGTCTTTTCGTTTTTTCGTCTTTTCTTCTCTCTGGAGAAGATCAAGTTCCTCAGTCGTCCCCTTACGTTTGATCCGATACAAAGGGGAAAAAATGAAGAAGAGCACTTTTTTGTATCATCTTGCGGACGACGAATGAAATTGTCCCTAAAAATTGATGCTTTTTTACGAGTTTAGAAAAAAAACGAAACGGATGAAAAGCGCCCCTGATTTTTTGTAATCAAAATACCCTCGAAAAAATTAAGGGGAAAACTAGCAGACAACTATAAAATTACGCTCTTCTTTGGCGAGTGCTGCCTATTGTAGCTCTATATGTTTTGTTTCCAGTCGAATCGTAAAAATGAGTAACATTTTTATTCGGCTGCGTTTTACGAGAGTTCATTTTGCGCTTCGTAAAATTTGTCAAATTGGTTGTTGGTTGGATGTGCGGGGATGAAACGTGGTGGCGCGAATCGCGCCACTCGCGCGCGCCGTTAGTCCTGCCACCCCATAAAAAAACACCCATCGCAATACGTTTGCGTTTTATTGCATTCGTGTGAGATTTATTTACTCACTAACAAAATTAACAAACACTCCTTTATTGCCAGTCAAAGCGCGCAAATCCCCAAACGCTGAATGCGTGCCATTCGCCCGCGCGGCCATTGGGTTGCTGGTAATTAGGGCATGTATCGCAAACGCACGAGAAGGAAATTTCCGTAACCTGCCGCTTCCTTTTCTTTGAGTTCTTGTCGCGGCCGCATGCTCATCAATCACAATTTTTTCGACATTACCACCCAAAAATCTAAAACCATACCGACCGACTTCAACGCATAAATGTATTCAAAAGATTGATTACGGTGAAGAAAATATTGTTATTTTGTTTTGCGTATAATTACGTTAGTCGTGTTTTATTCGTGAAAGTGAAACTTGTACTAAAAGTTTACTAATTTTTATAGGCTTCTCGCTTGCTTCATAATAGGTGTCATTTGTAAGAGGAAGCAGTCGATCACATTACATTTATATGCGGGAGCTTATATCCGATTACTTTTTCGTAAATGAGCCGTTCAAATTATATTTTTCCAAGTATTTGGCGCAACGTTTTGGTGAGACCCTAAAAAGTCGCTTTTCGAGGGCGAGCGACCGTTCATCAAAATAGACGCGTATTTTTGGAAAAAGCCAAAGAAAAAAATACTTATCGCTCAGTGGGTTTTCCACTGATACAACAAAAATCCTGACCTGGGGGCGAAATTTCACGAGAAATCCATCTACGCCGGTGTCGATCAATTTCTCGAAATATGCGGCGCGTAAGAATCGTGAGAATCGTGAGTTTGTTGTTTGCTCCTTTTTGAGGGTTTTCTGTTTTGCTCCGGTTCTTCGTTCGCGGTCGCTGTCGCTGAAAGTGAATATAACGGTGAGTGAGTAAGCGAGTGCACACCTTGGTGGATGGATGGATTGCTAGTTAATTCTTGTTAGTTACACTCGCGCGCCGTAGCCGCCGACAAATGCCGGGCGCCCCTAACTTAATGATGGAAGAACACAAACGCTGCGCGTTATTGTTGTTGTTGTTGTTGTTGACTGAAAGATGCTGCGGTCCAATTCGTTTGCTGTCGACATTCTTGCGTTGCGCTTAGTTTAATACGTAGATGGATACGTGGAATTAGGGATGCGCGCTGCAACAAAAGGGAGCCACTCAAAAAGGGCAAACACGTCTTCGTCTTCTTTAGTGCCACTATCAATCACGTATTCGCCCCCGTAAAACTACGCGCACACAAACGCCGTTTTTGAGGTTTGGCTTTATTTATTTGTAATATTATTGTGAGTAACAACCAACGGGTAAAGTATTTATTATGCGATAGTCGGGGTTCCCCTTAATATCAGGCAACGCGTGCTAACGCTGAAAAAGGACGATGACGAATTTTCTCGGTGCGCCAAGGCGGGAAAGAGACGATAGGATAATGCGCCTTGCATGTGTGCACACACGTTGCGTGTGCGTGTTCTCCAGCGCGCGTTCTTTGCCCTCAACGCTGGCTGCTGCTGTTGCAGTAGTGACTGCTCGGTTGGTTCGTTCGTTCGTTCTCCTCTTCTTCGACGACGACGCATGTTCACCGCTTGGCTGGGTTCGTTGGGTCCTTCGCTTCGCGCTGCGTGCTTTGCGCGGCAGTCGTCGTCGAAAACCAGTTGGTGTACGGTGTGTGTGGTGTGCGGCGAGCGCGGCGCGCATCAGGAATTTCGCCTTTTACAAACGCGTGGTGTTTTGTTCTTGACTTGTTGTTGTTGTTGTTGTTGTTGTTGTGTCTGAGGAATCCATCCATATTCGTCAATAAATTTGTATTTCTGTATATAACTCTCTCGAATTCCAAGGAAGCACGTGTTTGATTGGATTTCATCTGAATCGGGTAGTGGATGTGAGTACACACACTATGAGGGTATTTAAAAATGATTCCGAGAGAGAAAAGTTGGCCAATAAAACATGTAATGACTTTTCGGAACAGCGTTCATAAATCAGAAATTTGTCATTAGACGCAAACTTTTGCGTTCATCCCCCGTTGTTGCAAACGTGCCATCCGTCACGTCGTCGTCAACCCGGCGCGACCGCGCGCGCTTTTCTCCCCGATATTCCTCTTTTTTCATACATATTTGATTATCATCATCATCGCTTTGCATTGCGACGGGGCAATTCCGCTCCTTAAAAGTTTTTGCGTGTTCGCATTGTTCGCCGCCCTCCTTCGGGAGTCGTTTCAACCCTACGAGTCGAGCGCGCGACGTGTTTTAATGGCAGGACCATCAAAAGTAGCCGGAGCATATTTTATTGCTTAATTAATTCGCCGCTGCTAAAATGAAGTGCGCCATTTTATTTTTATTTTATGCGTTTCTTTTGATTTGTTTACACTATCACATCAAATAATGAAATTTTAATATATTTATTGTGTGTTGTTGTGTAAGGATCGCAGGTCCTTATGTGCGTAATTTATAGGTAAACGCCATTGAAAATCTATTTTATTGCCATTTCATTGATCTCTGGCCTCATTTGAGCGTGCGAGTTTTATGCGCTCGTGACTTTAGCGACTTTTCATCACATGTGACTGCGAATGAGTTAAAGATAGGAATAATGATGATGCTCTTCGCCGCGGCGTCGTCGTCGGCGATATTCATTCACAATGCGCACAAGTTTTTTCATTCAATCAAAACAGGCGGCCTCAAACGAAATTAATGTAATAATGTCGTTCAAGTGGGACTTGGACGATCACGACAATTAACGGTGGCGCCGCCTCGAATTGTTATTCTCACGATATACCCCGCGACATTTCTCAAACATTCTCACGCTACGATTATTAACACTCGTAATTATTGCGCAAAACTAATCAAGTACTCTATTGAAGTAGCAAACATCAACGGAACAGCTTAATCCTCATTATTCGCGGTGTATTTTCGCTGATAAATGAATGGATTGTGTGTAATTGATCATTATTTGTCATGATTTCGAATACGTTTCAAACGCAATTAGCGTTTCCGATTAGAGGTAGCAACGAGCAAAATCAATCATGTATTTTATTAGAATGCAAGTGGATATTATTCAAACCTCAGAAAAGGAAACCACATAATAAACTATGAGTACACCCCATAGTTAAGTGTAATATTGTGGTACCTTAATGGGTCTCGCATCAATAACGAGTACGCGTGTGCCGCATATGTGCGCGGTGTACACAGAGACATAATGCGGATGCTAAACAAGCGAAATAATTTCCTTTCCGTCAACGCAGCAATGCGTTGTGTGTGCGTTTGTGCATTAAGTCGACAGGTGCCTTAATTACCTGTCCGGCGTCTGCATGACATGCGGTATGCAGCAACAAGCGCAAGAATCAAAGCGAGAGAAGACAAGACAGCACAACGCAGCCCGTTGTGAAACGAGCTTGTGTTCTGTTCGATTGCATATGGCGGGTGAATTAAGAAGACGCAACACCACGGGTCACGCACAACAACAACAACATGTGTTGTTGTTGCTGCTGCTACGTTCACCTGAATATAACGCACGCATAAACGCTGCGGTTAATCATTATCGTATGTACGTATGTACGTACTTTATTTACGTAAACAGCACATTGTCATCACTGCTGTCGAAGAATACAATTATCTTTGTCGGCTCGTAAAAATTTAAAGGCGTTCAAATGTTTGTTTGCAATTTAAAATTTGATCAAAGAAATTTCGATATACATAAGTGATTAATTATACCGTTAAAAATGAACTACCAGACAATATTAATTATTCACGAGAAATGATTATTTTGATAACACTATAATTTATTGTCTATTAATTGAATAGTTCATGTTCTCATGCATTATGCAAACACAGGTCTCATATTTTCATATCAAATATCTCCACATGATATACGACACAAATATATCCAAGCGTAATTAAATGCATTTAAAAGCCAGTGACATACACATACGCACTTAATCACACTGACAAATTAACGCATTACTTTATTGTGCATCTGTATTTACGTAATCCGACTTATTTTATGCATCATGGGGTATTTTTTTAGTGTAATAAATTTGGATGAAAACTACACCCCTAATTTTATGCAAGCGTTAACTGGGGCGGGAAGTTTAATTTAATTTTTTTTATTAACTATACAAATCATTCTCTTAAAACTTTAAAGCAAGTAATTTGGATGTACATATTTTGTGCGAACAATGATCGTGTTTGTCTAGACACAATGCAATTGTTATTACCTAGATTAGTATTGCAAAAATTTGATGACGCTCTTGGCTTGGTTTAATATTTCATTGTGCTCTAGAGTCACAGTCAACTTTTGTTTACCATTGCATCATGTGCGTACGACGTCTCTTTGAATAGTGGAAAAATACGTCAGCGAGGAGTAGTAATCGTTCACATTATTTATAATGCGTAAAGAGCTGTGCACGCGATACACACACAATGCGCTTATCAGCGCGTCGGCTCGAGGAATTCGTAGTAAATAGTAAACTTGTAATTTGAAACGTAAATATTTTCGTTTTGTGTACACACAGAGGCACAGTGCATTCTATGCCACGGCCTATGATGTTTGTCACTGTATATAAAAAAAATATGTACACATAAGTGCTACATATTTCCAAGTAGCGGACGAACAAACATAATTTGTGTTCTTTGAAGTTACTTTTTTCCTCGTAAATGACCAAATTATATGAAATTGCTGCATTTCTTTCCGAACATATAACGTCGCTATACAAATATGAAGAGAGGGGCAGAACAATTATTTGTTATTTGCTTCTTTTCAAAAAAAGTTGGGTCATTAAAGGAATGAAGGAGCAGCCAATTAAAAACGATAATTTATATTTGTTTGTTTTGTTTTAATTTTCTTTTGACAAAGGCGCTGGAGGTAGTAAGTTGTTCGTAGTTAGTTGTAAGGTATCCATCTATCCATTTGTTTGTCTAGCAAAACGGCGATGTTTGTTTGTTGTACTCTTCTTGTTGTACGTATGCCTAAATTTAGTCGGCGCAGACCGAAATGAATGCGCGGCGTTTGTGCGCGCTCCTGTTTCTCTCAGCGCGCGTATTTTTACAACATACATTTTTCTCTGACAAACGTTGTTGTCGTCGTGTTGTTGTTGTAACGTCGGCTACTAGTGAGTATTTCGGGTGCGCATAAAGATAGCGTCGTCATTGCATTCACTGTCGTCCCAGTTTTAGTGGGATCGCGACATCGTTAACGTGCGCATCGGCTGAAAGAGAATATCGCGCACGCGACCGCACCAGTAACATCAGCAGCAATTCTCACTCGAAATTGATTACACCGGGCGCCAGTACGATCATCGTTCGTTTAATGATTCAAATTGGTGTGATAGTAAGTGCAGCCGCAGCAGCAATTGTTAGTTCTTCTTAACAAACATGACACACGCACGCATTCGGTCATTAATTAGAGCTGCCTGATTCGATTTATTAACTTGTTGTTATCGACATTCCATTCGCTCTTCGCCCTGCCGCTCTTTTGTTGTTGTTGTTTATTATTTGTGCATCGATTTCGGTGAGTGATGATTGTGTTATTATTGCTTCAGATGCTTCATCGTCAGCAACATCATGAGTATGCGATTATTCACAAGAAGAAGAGGAAGATGTGGTGGCGCGCTGGAATGTCTACTGATAAGCGTCTTCTGCTGCATGTTGATCGCCGTTGGAGCGGTCGACGTTCCGGAGGACACATCCAGTGCGAACGACAACATCGACTTATGGAAAAAATGTTTTATAAATATGGCAAGTAAGTTGTTATTTTTAAACTGAATAGCAATGTTGCTTCATGCATGTGTGATTCCTCGTTTAAGAACCACCCGTTCAGAGGCATTTCAAAGTGGACAACACCGAGAGCGAGCTGAGACTGGAGGTTTCCAAGCGTATTACACATCAGCTATTTACCCACATTTTTCGTGTCCTATTAGAAGAAAAGTTGGGGTATTCGCGGATCAAGATCGTGGAGTATGATGACTTCAACGAAACAACTATCGTAGATCGAATGCAGTGTTATGAAGGCGCATTAAATAATGGATATTCGGAGTGAGTATTTGTTTTTGTTTTTAATATAAGTTTTTAATATATTCAATCAAAATAAAAATATGGCAAGATTATCTATGTCAAATG
The DNA here is from genome assembly GCA_030264675.1 of Anaulacaspis nigra. Classification (NCBI taxonomy): domain Eukaryota; kingdom Metazoa; phylum Arthropoda; class Insecta; order Coleoptera; family Staphylinidae; genus Anaulacaspis; species Anaulacaspis nigra. The sequence goes on along the minus strand of JARJDV010007557.1, from coordinate 162,343 downwards.
TTAGAATAAGGTATCTAAAGTAAATGTTTCGATTATATAGAATCAACCCGAAGTCGATGATAAACTTGGCGGTTCCGGTTGGCTCCGTTGGACCCGTCGGGCCAGACTTTGTCGCATATGACTGCATCAAAGACATGGGAGCGATATCACCGCCTGAATACTTCGGTTGGTTCATACCTGTTGAGTTCGCGCCGATCATTTCGAGTTTCTACAAGGAATGGTCGAACGACTCGCTGAATTTTCCGTACACATACTTCAAGAATAAGAAGTTTGCCAAGGCATTCAGTATGGATGACACCGAAGAGCGGAAGTACATTCGTGAACACCTTTACTCGACGGGAAAAGGGTAAGTGATCTTCATGTCTTATTTTTCTCGGGGCGTTACATTATTGTCTTAAATCTTTCCAGTTATCATTGCAATGATGCACGGTGCACGAATGGGAAATACATTCCGGACTGGTGCAAGTCAGTCGATTGTGCAACTATTATAGCTCCGGATTTTAACTCTACGCAGATGATCATCGATCACATCAACGAAATGGCCGTGTACGCTAAAGTCGCCTGGGTGGGCGACCGCATCGAAATGGTATCCAAGTCACTTCGGCGGGCAAAGAAGCCCTTCGTCATCATGACTTGGACACCGAGTGATGTCGTGCTCAACGTGACGCAGTTCATCTCTGTTACAATGAAGCGCTGCGACTATACCAGAGAGCAATCCAATCCTGGATGTTTCTACGAACAGAAGCGACCCGTGACGTTCGCTTGGCAGAAGATCCAGAAGCAGACGAATAGAGACGATCACATCTTCGATTTGTTGCGGTCGATAAACTTTCTTGACAATGCCGTGTTTAAGAACGTCATCAACTTTTACGACCAACGCCGGCATAATATGGCCATACCAGAGATTGCGTGCGCTTGGATTAATGCTAATCCGCTGATAATAGACGGATGGATTGAATTTGAGGATAAGAAGGATATCGTTATTGGTGGCATTTTCCCAATTAGCGGGTCAGCATACACGGGAAAAGGTATTGTCAAGGGTGCAATGCTGGCTGTAAATGCAATCAATAACGCTGGAATCTTGCCGAATAATAAACTAAGTTTATTGGTTGCTGATGGCGAATGCCGTGCAGATAAAGTAATGAAATCGTTTATCGACTATATTACAAGTCCGAATTATCCGAAGTTGGTTGGTGTGCTTGGCCCGGCATGTTCGGATACTGTTGAACCTCTTGCGGGGATCTCAAAGTACTATAGAACCATAACAATCAGCTACAGTGCCGAAGGCGGACTATTCTCTGACCGGAATAAATATCCGTATTTTATGAGAACGATCGGCGAGAACCAGCATTACAGATACGTCTATTTAGAGTTCTTGAACAAGCTTGGTTGGAAACGCGTTGCTGCACTCACTGAGGATGGCCAAAAGTACACAGAGTATATAAGCCATATGCAAAGTATGTTGGAAAATGAAGGTATCAAATTTATTTCCAATGAGAAATTTCCCAGAGATCGCGACAAGGATGCAATCACGAAGGTATGTCATGAATATGTTTTATTCGCTAGTTTGTATTCTATATTTGTACTTTTAGCGCTTGCAAAAATTAAAGGATGATGGTGCACGTATTATTATTGCGGACGTTTTTGACGAGATAGCAAGAAATATTATGTGTGAAGCATACCGATTGGAAATGACGGCAAAACATGGATATGTTTGGTTTTTGCCAACCTGGTTGCATTCTGAATGGTATAATACTACATATTATAATCATCACATGAATGAAAGTGTTAACTGCACAACTGCAACAATGATGGAAGCAATTAATGGATACTTTGCAATGACTCATGCATATTTTGGAGACGACAATGACACCATGCAAGAAAACATCACAGTATCCGAATGGCGTCATAATTACAATGCTGCAGTATTTGATTCGAAGGCAAAGCCATCGAATTACTCTGGCTATGCGTATGATGCTGTTTGGGTGTATGCATATGCTTTGCAGAAATTGCTCAAGGATGATCCCGAAGCTATAGACCATCTTCATTCCAGCAATAATACTGAGTAAGAACAAGCAAAAATTTTCTAATTCTGCTATACTATTTATTTTGTTATTGTTATTAGCAAAATGGTGGATATTATTAAACATTTAGATTTTAACGGTGTGTCTGGCCACATCAAATTTCGCGGAGGCCAAACTCGATTTTCCGTCATTAATGTAATGCAATGGTATAATGGCGCGAATCGGATCGTTGGCAAGTTTTATCCTAATATCTCGGACGTTGATCCGCGAATAATTGGCGGTCAATTAGACCTGAATAAAAACGCCATTGTTTGGCTAAGCAATAAACAACCAGAGGATGGTCCACCACCAGAATTGTGTACATTCAATTGGCTCTCGACTTTTCTCAATGTCAGTTGCCAGGCCGCAATTATAATTGCCAATATTGCATTTGCATTCATCAGCCTTGTTTTGATCTGCTTAGTAATATACTATTTTCTCAAAAAGAACTACGATAAGAAAATGTCAAGCACGAATGATTACATGAAAAGTCTTGGCCTGGAGCACTTGCTCAATAGCAACTATAACGGTTTGGACGGCTGGGAAGTTGAGAAAGAGAACGTGGTTCTTAATCGTAAGCTAGGTGAAGGTGCATTCGGAACCGTATATGGTGGTGAAGCACTCTTGCCGGAACTCGGATGGACTGGCGTTGCAGTAAAGACGCTAAAGATGGGCTCCAGCACCGAAGAGAAGTTGGACTTTTTATCCGAGGCCGAAGTCATGAAACGCTTCGATCATAAGAATATTGTTAAACTTTTGGGTGTATGCACAAAAGTGGAGCCTGTCTATACTATAATGGAGTTTATGCTCTATGGAGATTTAAAGACTTATTTACTTGCCAGAAGGCACATGGTTAATTACAATGAGGAATACGAGGAAGTCTCCAGTAAAAGGCTGACGTCAATGGCACTCGATGTGGCTAGAGGTTTGAGCTATCTGGCATCAATGAAATATGTACATAGAGATATTGCCTCTCGAAATTGCCTGATTAGCGAACAAAAAGTGGTGAAACTATGTGATTTCGGAATGACGCGACCAGTAGCCACAACGTATTATAGATTTAATAGAAAAGGAATGCTTCCTGTGCGGTGGATGGCGCCGGAGAGTTTGGCGCTTGGGGTTTTCACGACCGCCTCTGATGTATGGAGTTACGGCGTGCTGTTGTATGAGATCATAACGTTTGGTAGTTTTCCGTATCAAGCAATGACAAATTCTGAAGTGTTGGACTATGTCAAATCTGGAAATAGTCTTCCAATACCACACGGCATTAAAGGGGCTTTGTAAGTTTAGCTTATTATTCAAAAAAATTGATTTCAAGCTTTTGAACAAAAATGTATTATTACTATTCTTTGTTTATTTAGGGAAGTACTGCTAAAACAAGCCTGGAGTCCCGAACCAAAAGACCGTCCACCCGCAAGCGAAATAGTCGAATATTTGGCGAATAATTCGCGACTGATATCACCCTGCCTTGACGTGCCAATCTCGTCCGTGCAGACTGAGGACTCCGGTCCGCTTGAAATGCAACTGCCAGACACGTTCCGCAAGTGTTCATCCTCTACGAGCTTCAAGAATCTGCCGCTTCTCACGAATGATACCTATGAGCAAGCGACAGGGGCAGCAGGTCCACAACCGCCTTCAGCGCGGCATTATCCTAAGCGCACTGTATCCGAACCGGATCAATGCGATAGTGGCATCTCGATACAAATGGAGAACTGCTGTCCCAAAGCACCCCTCCTGCCTCCGCGATCCGAATCCATCAGCGAAGGCAGCCAATTCCCTAACATATCGCCCCAGCACCTACCTGTCCACGATTCGCCACCGCAGAGGAGTCTCGAGGACGTTAGCAAAGATTACATACCCTGTTCCTTCGTTAACGGTCATGCAATATCGAAAGTGTAAGTCATCCCTTTTTATCCTTATTCTACTATAAGAACCTTCCTTAGCATCACATCGTAACGCAGACATCACAAACAATGCGAAATTCGTGCCAAAAATTTCATTCAACAAACGCGTTTTAGAGACAAGCACATTCATATTAAATTGATGACTAATTATATTTTTCTATGGACGCATATTAATTATTAATATTAGAACAACTTCACGATGCATTGAGGAAGTAATGAATCCGCGAATAAGACTGCAACCTACCTATTAATATTATGACGTCGTTAATTAGTAATAGCAAAAATATATTAAGCCACTTATACATATGCATATTATTTAAACAAATATTTGCTAATTTTTAAACTAAAGGAACTTTTGAATAAGGTTTATCCGCGTAAATTATAAATAAGTAGAGAATAATTTAATTTTGAAGCCAAAGATTTTAATGCCGTAATTTCGTAAAATATTGATTAATCCTTATTACCGTTTAGGTAAAATGCAAGCAAACTAATCGGCAGTCAAGAAGTTTTATTTTGAATAACAGCCATAAAACATGACGCGATTTTCTGATGGTCTCCATCATATTAATTTATATACTTTGCGAAGAAGACATTAAAATATCGTAAACAAATGTACATTCTTTCAAAGAGATGAATGCGTAAACAATATTCTAAAGTAATAAGCGAATATGTTGTTGAAGCCAGCAATATTAATATACTTTCCGGATACTTGCAGTCAAATATTAAAAACAATCATATTGAAAACATAAAAACACGAAGAACAAGTTCACGTTACTCACTCACTTATAGTCACATTAAATAAGCAATCAATTAATAAGCATGAATATTTATTTAAAATAGTACATTTTTTAAGACGATACATAAACAACAAAAGACATTTTTGCATCACACACACAAAATACTTTATATAGTAAATAATATCGAATAATAATTCATAGGGAATTGTTCAGAGAGTTCCTGATTATGACATTTTTGTTATTTACACATTGAAAAAAGTGGTATCTAGTCGAAATGTAATTAACGTTAATTTCTTCAAGGATTTTATTTTATACATAGTAGCGCATAATTAATAGGCAATTCTATAAACAATAATCAAGCTAGACTTGCACACATCACACAAACACAAAAATAACGATGAAAGTATTACTTATAATTACACGAATTCTGATTATGTAAATAGTCATTGGCAAGTGCTTCTATCAGAAGAAGGAATGATGACTGCCAAAATATTAATTGTCAATAATTATTTACGTGACTTGAATTTGTATAAAGAAATAATAAATCAAATACTAGGATATTATCAAAAAGGCAACCCCCATGACGATTCATACACATTCATTTCAATCAATTATAACACACCACACACTAATGAGAAAACAACAACTTGGGATTAATATTATTTTTGATTGTTCCTTATATTGTATTTATATATACCATATATATATACATACATACATGCAACTAATTGATAAGAGTTAATTAGTGTGTAAGTTTAGCATCTATCTCATTACGTATATATCGCGGACGAAGAAGACACATTTCACAAATTTACACATTTAAAGCAAATTTCTGCGTTCTGTGTGCATATTATGAATATTAACATTTTCTACGTGTATAATAATAGGTAATCAAATTCGTTAAAAACGTTTACTATTATTATTACTCTATCGTCATTATTATTACTACACTAGGGTAGGGCGTCGAGCGAAAACGATAAGCAATTAGTGTACATAGTTAGGCATTATTTATACATATATTAATAGTTTATTTCTACTATGGCTATTTTGTTAACTTATTTGTATTATAGCGAAAGACATAACGGAGACGAAGTTTACTCTGTGGGCGTATCGACAAAATAGAAACAAATGTGTTACTTGAAACATCACTACATATATTATTATCGGGGGAAAGAGACACGAACAAGAACGCAAACACGCAAGTGAAAGAAGACATGCATTTAGTACCTGATTTACTGCAATTTGTAACGATGTACATTATGAGCCAACAGATAAGAACACGAACGTTGAAGATGTTGCAAATTGTATGTAAACTTACATTTAGTTCTATTGAGATAAGAAACACTTTAGTTAAGTAACATAATTATACATCTATACTACATACTTCTGCGCGTTGTTCCACATATTCAAACAAAAATTAACCGAACATAAACCCTTCTACAAAATTTACATCTTAATTACAACGTTGTATATATGGTCAAAATGTTGTTGTTTTTAAGGTGCGCCGCATTATATCATCACATTATTACACATGTTGTTATAATTATAAGTAATTACTTGCTGCATCTTTATGATTTATCCAATATTGAAATATTCTATCTATCTCTTTACATATATTCGATGGAATTCAATCTGACACATTTGGAACTATTGTATCAAGTTCGCAATTATTTATCGGTTTTGTCATATGTTGTATGCGTCTCAAAATCAAACATAATCTAATTATGTACTAGAACATATTCAACCATTTTATTTCACCCGACACACTAGTTCCCTTTTGAGTAGTAATTCATCGCAATTTAGTTGAATCATGATTGAGAATGGCTCGAACGTCCTAGCAAAAGTTCTGCCCGAGATAGTTGCGAGTAAATACGTTAAGCAGTTAGAAACGTCTCAACAAAGCGTTCGATTCTCAAAGAAAATCGAATATGGCTCAATTATTAATAACAAAGAACGTTAATATCTCGTCACTTCAGTGTTGTATTCATTACTGGTATGATTTCTATTTGCGGTTTGTTTTATAAATGGTATAGTCTGGTCCTGTTCTCGGCATTTAAAACGTTTCTATCATGAAGCGTTCTAAAATATTTATATCGTAATTATACACCTAGAGTCGAAGTTTAATGTTTTATTGAAGGTCTGATCGCTAAGTGACAGATTATTAATTTAAGAAGCATTGATTGAGACAAATCGCGAAATGATTACTTGTGAAAAGGACATATTGAGTAAAAGAGCGCGTTTATTGCGAAATTGTACAAAGTTCCAGTATGGATCAAGTTGTAAGTTAATTTACTCATTATATATGTCATCTGCATTCTTATAATTATATCATTCCATTAATAGTTATACAAATCATGAATTTTAATGAGAAATGTTTTAATTGTATGCCGCGTTAATTTAAATCTACCGCCACATGTAGAAATTGTAATGGGGTCTAGTTTACCGACACATTTTATTATGGCAGTTGCATGACCGCATATCGTTTCTGACGTTTCGCTAAGTAGTGGTAGTTTTCAAGGCTTTTATTCGCAATTGTACTCATCTAATTTGCTTCAATGATGATTTAATGGCTTACATGTTCTATAATCGCGGTGTTCAGGTGGCTTCAGGTAATTGAATCATTATTCGTTGGCAATACAGTGCTACAAATATATTTGTTATGATAGGCGTACGAACATAACCTGTCTTGGATTAAAGTAAATCTAATTTTGTATTTTGTTATTTCTTCATTACAGGATCTAATAATGGCTGATGTACTGGTGACTGATTGGATTGAAGAGTTTGAAGCCTTAACTGAAAGTGAAATCAATACGTACGCCAGAGAATTGGAGCACAACCATGAAGTTATTGAGTCGCTTCATGTTGTGTTTACAGATCCAAGTTATCATCGCAATAATGATGTGAGCGTGCTATTAGTTAACATACAGTTAAGTTGTGATGTATTTAATACTAATACTATGATCTCTCTTTAGATCATTCAAAAAGTTTGTCAACAACTGTTAGCCTTTTATAGGTCAGGTGATGAGAGCCTTAGCAAATTTGCCCTGCAATTTGTGCCTGACTTAGCCTACTTGCATCTCAGTGATAGAAAGAGTTATCCAGCTGTGGAAACACTCATAGTCAGCCTGTACAATTTAGAGGTAGTTGACAACAATCTTCAGCCAAAGGTAAAGTCATTCAGAGTGCCCAGCATTGCTCAATCATCTATGTATCATGATTCATCAAACTTGGAGCCTGCATTTATTGCTGAAAATTCGTTACGTCGCTGGGAAGAGTGCAATACAAAGCTGGTTAATTGGGGCCCTTTACCACAAATTGATGCATTAAATGCGCAAAATCGTCATCGCGTTATTACTGCTTTGATTTTTATCTTTAATCAGCATGTTGCTGGATTCAGTGTCAGTGGATTGGAACATACATGTAGGATTATTTCAAGGTATGCATTGTCACCTATGTCTTCAGAAAATCATGAATACATTTGCATTTCAGGCTAATAATGCAAGGCTTTCAACTTGGAGGTAATAGAACTTCATCTGACAGTGACAACCTACAGCAAAGCTCATTACCACGTATTAGCATTTCTAATCAGCTACTTCTTGAGTTTGCACACACTGTGCATCATGCGCTGGAACGCGGCGCAAGTGGTGCTGCTCATACCCTGCTTGATCTCAGTCAGCGGGCCTCATATGAAACTTATGCAGATGTTCTTCTTGTAACTCATGCCATTACCAATTTGTTGCAACGTGCACCAACGCCCAATATGCCATCGAAAGTTGCCAATAAGCAGACAATGAACAAGTCAATGATAACTAACGCATCATTCAGAACTAAGAAACTGCCAGGTATGATGATTTGCTTCCCAACTTTAAACCCGCCTATCACGTATCCCCTTCTCCAGGTGGTCCTAGGTTGCATCACATTAAGCTTAAATCCTGAGATATGGTATTAAATTGTACATGTGCTTACTGCAGATGACATACCTATACAAGAAGATGAAGGTGCTGCGGGCGATGCCAGTCTGGAATCGATTGTCGAGGAAGGCGGCAATGGCGTTGTTTACAAGAAGGGTTTTCGTGGCAGATCAGGAAGTGCACTGAAACACTTGCCGAAACTGCCCGGCTTGGGTAAAAAACCGAAGCTGAAAAACAGCCCGACACCGCCTCGGCATTCGCTTGAAGATACACCCTCAATGGATATGACAGTATCCTCAAGTGGTGGCGGTGATTCGGATGCAATTGTTGCAAGCAATAGCAACGGCAGTATGCAGAATGAGCTTTCACATAACACGGTTCATGTAAGTACTGTTTAAGTGCAGTCAATCTTCGCGAACTCTACATTGCATTACTATTATGACCGACTGTTGACGGATTTATCTTTTCAATGATAATATCATCGTTAGCCAGTGGTATGCATTCCATAGTATTACTTTGAATGTCTTTTGGAAGATGGGACACGATCGTGACAGTGTTTCAAATAAAAAATTACCATTTTAAATGGGTATTGTTGGCTGATATAATTGATAAAATGTTGGGCGTTTGAATGTATGTAGATGCAACAGGGATCAGGTTTACTGAGTACAACAACCACACTTCAGCGTAATTGTACTAAAGTTTAATAATTGTATATAAATATGTTCACAAGTCTAGTGTACATATTGTTATTAACTATATATCTATGTATATAATATTTATTCGTGTGTAACTGGCAACAAAATTAGAACATTGTTTCGATGATAACAAGCATGATTTCGTTGAAGTACGTTAGGCCCTTTAAACCTTTGTCCTATGATGTCTTTGAATGAAGCATCCTTTAAAACTATTCAGTCTTACATCCACTTCACCTTCTTCCAGCTGTAATGTTTAATGGATCAATATGAATGATTAAGCCTCCAGCATTAGTTACCAAGTCATTTTGATAGAGATCCTTGTAACATAAAGGTGAAATACATTGCCGTACACATAACGTCTTCATAATACCATGACGGCCACTGCAATTCAACGAACAAGCAGCTTCATATTCGTGATATGTTGCTTCCTATGAAAACAATAAGTTGGAACTGGGCAGGCACATATTTTGGTCGCTTACATTTTTCGGTGTTTCTTTGTATGGGAACTCCTGAAACGTGTATGTCACTTTACCGGCAACTACAGTAAATAATAACACCAGGCAGGTTAACTTTACAAGCATGTTTATTGTTATTAGGCCAGTAATACTAAGTTTATTGATTTTTTAGTCCCCGTTAATGTTTGAATTCGTGCGCCTTGATGGCGGCCACGATCATGTTGGTTCGGCAACATTCGCAGAACAAAAATCCGTAACGTGGTGCCCTCGCATGAACCACCGTTCGATAAGGAACTAACCATACGTTGTTGGTGCAATCAATTCGTCGTCAAGCGTTCCTGGCTCGTTCGCTATCATCATTTATGTGTGTGTTCGCTGTTGATAACTACAAGCATCGAGGGTGAGCAACCACTTGCTGATTCTCTTCACCAGTCTAGACTTCTTCCAAGGTGGATGTGTGTTTCGTGAACGAAGTTCCCATTGATTGATTGTGCAGAAAAACACGGTAAGGAAGGTGACCAGCGACATCATCGAATCGACGTTTGCTCTTGTAAGGTAAGCGAACATAATTTCTCTCATTGTTGTTTGTCTTATCGCGTTGAATTTCTTGGGTTAACCTTGAAACAAACCATACACGCTGCACCAAACCCAACAATGGAAAGAAGACTTGCATTTAGAGTACAGCAAGCAAGCTTACATTTAGACTGTATTGTTTTCTTTCGTTTTGCACCGAGGCGTCATGGTACACCGATCGTAGAGACAGTCGTTGTATGCGTTTGAGATGCATTGCACATGCACTCGGCCAAGGAAGCAACAGCCTTAAGAAACCGGTCTTGATTTCATTACGTTTTATTTCGTTCGATTCACTTATTTACGTGCACGACGGGGGCACACATGAACCAGCAACATGCTTGGTGTGACGACGCAATTGCAAGTTGTAACAATTTCTACATACTTTACAACTAGCTACTCGCGAAACAGTATACTACCGTTCAATTGCTCTTTAAAATGAAGAACAATATTGCGGTAATAATATTCGTTTGCATTGTAATAATCCAGCATACAGATAGATAATGCATAAGTAGAAAGTGAGGTTAGATCATGTTTGAACCAATGGACGACAACCTATGCATACTGGTGTTGTTGAATTACGATGGTGCTGTAGCGCATTGATATGAATAAACTATCAAATTGTTTACAATTGATATGAGCTGAACATCGTCTAACGTTAATGCACGTATTTATCAGTCATCTTTGAAACATCATAATATACATTCTGTTTACATGAATTGTGTGTGAGAGACAAACAACTACTCTACGCATTAAGAGTCGAAGGTTAATCATTGACCTTGCCCAAACACGGCTGAGAAGTACAATAAAAACAAAGAGTTATTAGCAGCCAGCCTATATGGTGAAAATATATCTTCACAAACGTTATAACACACTCGGATGAAAATAAATTGTTTTGTTTATATTAGGTTTAAATTTTATTTAGATGGAGTTGGTAGCCCTGCTATGCAATTTGAAATGCTACATTCACATTTGCGCTAAGAACATAGTTAAATTGTAACAGGTTGTTTTTATAATTAGTGATGAGTTTTCAAACAATTTCCGGTGTTAAATCTTCCCAGAGGAATAGATTTCTCATGATTCAGGAGTTAGAGACTGAATGGCCGGTTATTAATGCAGAAATTTGGGTAAATCTATTTTCCTTCAATTTTTTTTCGTCATGGCCACAATCGCAAATCTATATACCCGTGTTACGGTTGAAAATGGAAAAAATATAATCAGTTGACATACATTGAAGTAATACCTTCGCTACATACAAAAAATTCCACAGTAATCATTGGAATCTTTAGCTGTTATTGCCCTGTATAGTAACTGTAATCGTGCTACCGCTCTTCCTAGTAAATTTCTTGCATCTTAAGAACGTGGAAAACCGGTTTCATACCATTTAAAATACTTTGCGTCGATTGCAAATGTTGCATGAAAGATGTCGCCCGGCGGCTTTAAAATAACGCGAATTGTGCGGCTAGGAAATAAGCGAGAGCGTTGAGTCCCGTAGGAGAAGAGGGCAATGGATGCTGCGGATAGGCTGGGCTGGGTTACAGTAGCGGCAGCTGGGCAATAGCATCTCCTGCAAGAGTGAGCGAGTAAACGCGAATGCTTGTTTCATTGATCGCGCGCACAGCATATCCAGAGTCGTTCCCCTGCGCACGTCCCAGCGTTGCCTGGTACATCGTGTACACGTTCGAAGGGTGTGCGACTGCGAGTGCGAGTGAAACGCGTTCCCAAGGCCGGAGTCCACCGACGACGACTACGTTGTTGAAGCGGTTCGTCGCTCTGCGTGTATTGCGGCGCGAGTCAGTCCGAAATAGTGTCTGTGCGTTCAAGCATCGGACTAGAGAACGAGCGGTTTGTACAACAACGCAGAGCAACAGCAGCAGGAGTTGAGAGTATACAAATTGAGCGTGCAAGACTCGTGGTTCGTCCATTTATCGTTGAGCGCAGCCGTTGTTTAATTAATACGTAGATTCAGATCGCGTGTGCATCGCAAGTAGCTTGTGGTTGCGAAACGCGACGATTGCTTCGATCGCGCCGCTCAACCCCGATTTTAGACACTTGTGCGAAGCGCCACCGGGGGTTACGCATCTCGCTTCCATTTGGGGTGCCGCGCATAGATTCGACCCTCGCATCATCACAGAAGTGAAGAGTGTCGGCTACGAGACAGCAGCAACCAAGCTGCAGACGCGTGGTTTTTCGTTTTATGTCCTAAAGTGTTAGAAACAAGCTTCAAGCTGTGGGGCGCCGGGGCATTTCTGTTTCCTCCGCAAGGGATGTACTACCCGGTAAGTGAGCAATAATCTCACATTACTAATCTTTATAGAGCAATAAACAAATAAGCGCATTATGATGATCCAATAAGTTGTTCAATTCTTAAGAGAAATAGCAATGAATTGCTTGGAACCAACAGAAAGTTCAATCAAACACGTTGTTGCCATGTGCTCTTCATTTTTTCAGTTGTGGTCGTCGTCGATCAAACTGCTGCTTCCTCCTTGGCAATGTTTTCTAAACGACGCAAACCATTTGTAGGCGTCCCTTTTGATGCGTTTTGTGTGCATGTGTGCGCAACGCGTTCGCGACCGTTGTCATTTCGTGTTGTGCGCCTCGCGGCTTTCTCGAAATGTGAATCGCAATGTTGAATTTTATTTGCCTGCCTCCGTGGTGGGCACTGTGCCAATTTCCACCTAAACGCCACTGTCGTTGCCGCCGCCGCCGCCGCCAGCTATAGTCAGTACATGTTTGAAAATATTAGACTGCTACCGGTGGTATACGCGTATAATTGGTAATTGCCTAGTTGGCTAACTTGAACATTTTCCGCATTTGCATTGACGACATTCAGTAGCTGAATATATCGTAAATGAACCGCTGTTATTGTATGAATGCCGAGCGAGCTTTGAAAACTCCCGCAATGTTTTTAGTCCGAAATAGAAACGAAGCATATTCTCTGGGAGGCGCCTCTTTATATTCATTGGCATTTTTATTTCGTTTTAATGCACATTATTAGTTTTTGACTTATCAGTCAAGAATTTTCTCATAATGAATTTATTGCCGAGAGCTAAGAAACAGTTCAAGCGTGAAACCAAAAGAATTTAGAAATATTTCCTAATGCATTTTAAATTACCTTGCGTCGAACGCACAAAAACGTATTACTAAATATATTTCTACCGTGATTGTGCACACGTTTAGGCTAAATATGATGTGTGTATATATGAAATTGTAAAAACGCGTTGTTTAAGGTGAACTCTAACCTTTTACAGTTCAAACAGCCAGATAAATAATTCAATGCAATATGCGACCATCGCTTTCGACATTCAACATCAATTTTAAAAGAGAAAAATTGTATTTGCAGGATAATCGAATTAATTCAATATTGCATTGAAAATATGAATGCAGATTTTTTTAAATTCGTAAAGTACGCAAATGGTCGCCTTGACTTTAAAAATAATTCACATTGGGTTTGAAAAACGCATGTTATAAGAAGAGCACAAACATTTTTATTTCGATGAAAACTTTGCAACCGATTAGGAGAGCTGAGAGCATTTTGCAAGGATGTTTCAGTTATTCGAAACTCATAGAAAAACATTCTTTAGAAATTAAGTCATTAGATCTGATGCCTGAAAATACAAAATTGAAATACACGAAATAAAATATGTGCAAAACAAAACAAATATTTTTTTGGCGCACGATTTATCTTGTCTCATGATACTTGCTCTATTTTATGTCGGAAACATTAAAATAATAATTCAAATAATTTAAAATAGCTTTACTATCATTTTTAGTTTGTTTTCGTGAATGCATTTACGTGTACAATAAATGCGAGTTTTTCTCGGTGACAATCTTTTCGAATTGGGCGCGAGTAGACGATAACGAGATGACGACGATTGATGAAAAACACATCGGGAATGCGTCCTGTCTCGTGGTGCCTTTAGAATGGCATAAAATGATAAACGAACAAATGCGTGAATGCAAATGTCTCGTGTTTTTTCATTTTCTTTTGTGTACATAATTCGTCTCTCGTTGCCAGATGTTTACAGCTTTGTCAGCTACAGCGATCTTCGCACCACATGATGGTGCACATCATGCTAAACGAATGAAAATAATGAGATCGCTTTTTTCTTTATTTTTCAACTGTTCAGCAATAGGAGATTTTCTTGTTTCTGTGTCTCAAGGCTACTGCCAATCAGATTTCATGAAAATTTTGTTTGTTGATTATTTATCCTCTTCGAAATTGACGCCCTCTAAATTATTTGCGTTTTGAAAATTAAGGTTTTTCCATTTTCTTTTGCACGAGCGGGGAAAAACTTAAGAAGCAAATTGTACTTGTTAATTTTTAATAGCTTGATGTTTACAAAATACATTACGTAACATTTAATTTCGTAGGAATATATGCAAAACACATGCGACATTCACTAAATATGAAACTTTCTTCGTATTCTGCGCGATTGCGAACGAACGCGTTAAGCAATTGTCAGTTGTTTCTTGATAAACGGCATTCACATCATTAGCGGTCACTTTAATCACGTTATAAAAGATGTATTGAATTTTCCGAACGCGCTGTGCATTTACCGATAATAAAAATTAACTTTATGTGCATTTAAGCGCTCGCAAGCGATTTCTTTTGTAAATGAAGCAAAAAACACAATTAATTTTCGATTAGCGGAGAGCGGGACATTAATGATGTACTTTAGCTATGCGTTTACGCTCCTTTTGCAACAACACAACGACTGTTGTGTGTTGTCAATGCTTAATTACAAACATCCCGCGCGTTTTCAAAGCTTTTGAACAAAACACATTCGCGCAAAACACTTTTATTTTCCTTGCGACAAACTGAATGAGGCTTTTGAGTGGCACTTAAGCCAAATGCTATCAAATTACTACTGACACTGTTTCAGAGATCATCATCATGTGGCACGACTGACAACGCGTCGCGATTTGTTACACGTACGTCCGATGCGTGCTTTGTAGAGTTACAAAATATCACCATTCTGTTACACAGTCGTTCAGTTTTTGTAACATCAATTATCGTACAATAAAAACAACAACGAATTCGCCCGGCTGCGTTTTCGTATTCAATTGAATAATGCGCACATTCACGAAACAAATTAATGTTTGTTAAGTGTTAATACAGTACCAATTTATTTCAAGGACGACTAAAAATCTCGCAATGACTATCTCCATCATAATATCTACTATAACTATGATCACGAAATTTATATTTAAATTGAAGATACACAATCGAATTATTTTCACTTTAGATATAGAGGCATTATACATTATCATTAATTAAGCGCACGAGTGGTTTATCGGACCGACAGGAAAATGCAATTTCAAACTTTTCAAGAATTGTGTATTACAACACTTTCCTTGTTGTGCTGGGCGTTATTGATTTCTTGTTCGTGTCTAACTAAGGTGAGCGCCTCTGAGATGTGGCTCAGCAATAATAGAGAATTCTCGCATATATGGCAACAAAACACTTGTGTGCGAACACCATAAATACCTTACTTAATAATATTGAAACTATTTAGGTGTGTGTTGCCTTCGAAACTTACATCACTCGCGGTACCACTTGCTTCGATGCTATCGCTAAAGCATATTGCATATATTCGTTTGATTAAAGCTACAAATTTTACGGTTTCAACACTACTGAGGTATTTATTATTTTTGATCGCATTCGAAGTTAATGATTTAATTATATACGGGTGTTCTCTTTAAAGCGCTCAAGCAATTTATGACGAAGCGTCGCTATTTATTTCTATGAACGAGAAAATGTTATGAGGTTATTTCGTATTTTACTCAAGTCTACTGTTTTTATCCTTTGCAACTTTCCTCATTATAACTTTGCCTATTTCATTTCTTCGCGATTCGCATGTACGTTGTTTATATGTTCTTTGCGATCTTTATTTTCTTTCTGAACTGTTTCAACTTTAAGAGTTTACTTAACGTTTCGATCAAATCAAGCAATTTGTGATTTACGAAATTTAGTCCATTACATAAAGTTAACTTAATATTCGAAAGTTGCACTTTGAACGCGGGAGTTTACAATTTTTCATTGAGTCGTATTGGTTTTTTAGTTATATTTATTTAGCACGACTAGTCCCATGCTAATTGTATCACTCACGCATATAGAAGTTACAAATCCAAAATTCAGAGATATAAAATGCCATTATTTAGGTCTTTGATATTATTACAATTCCAGCTTTATCTATGCGAAACCACATAAACCGAAATTTGATGAGAATGTATGCGAAACCAAATGGGAATAATGATGAAAAATGTATGATGACAGCGCTGCGTTGCTTGGTCTGCTAAATCATAATTTTTGAAAATGGATCTCACAAGTGTGATAAATATCAATGATGGAACTTTCAAAGAGTTCGTAATTTGCGTGCATATTTTACAAAATACATAGATAGATATGCAACTTGTATCACTTCTGCTTTTCATGAATTGGTGGATTACGTACAGAGCGCAATTATTGTTTATCTTTGATTCTGCTCGAAACGCTCGTCATTTCTATCCGGAATTATTATTTGAACTTTAAATTTGAATGATTCGAAATTTGTATGCGGCAGATTTACACGCAATTCTACGCCATGCAAATTAATGATGATTAACTGCGAATCCACGCGTAGCATGCAATGTATTTAATCTCTCGGCAAGTATCGCAAGCGCGCATCATTTATGCTAGAGCAGCATCCAAAACTAATTGAACCACATTCCGAATGCATGCTCTACGCATGTAGTCGTTCTAATTTTAAAAAATCCATTTCAATGAAATGTTACATTTTGAAATACTAGCTAGCTAGTACCGCTTGAGAGTATGCAATTAGCAATTTGTTGGGAATGTGCCTTTGAGCAATGAGTGTTGTTTATTTGTTTGGGTACTCATGATCCCGTTTCATTTACTCATGTTTTGCATTTCCGTAAAGGGTTTTATTGCAATGAATAGCACAAATTTTCGCGAATAAATAAAATTCTATTTGCTTTTACTACGACTATTTTAGTTTTGCAATTATTTTTGCAGCTGCACATTAAAACAAAACTGCGGAACGCCATTAAACACGAGACTGAACTAAATTTGTGGAATAGGCAAGCGAATGCTTTATTTGTTTAGCGAGAGCGAAATTGTCGGTAGTGTAAAAATATTTATGAAAATTTTTAGGGGCGCGCAGAGGATATGCTGTCAGTATTATTAAACATAAAAGTGCCATGTTGCTTGTTAATTAAATGCAATGAAACCGCTGCGTGCGCTTCGCAACGTAGTATGTGCTAAGGGATTCGTTTAGCTTAACAAGCCTTTGTTCAAATCATCTCATTGCAGAATTTTCTAATAAACGCCAACGCACATCCCATGCTGGGGTAATTTTATTTAATACGTGGATTTTGCTTTAGCCTGCAATTATTAAACTTTGGTATTCATAATTGTGAATTTCATATTGCATGGCATATTTAAAAGATAATTTTCATTTACCGTCCAAAAATACTATCTTTTCATTGGCTGTGCCATAAATTATAAACGTGGGTTATTTTCATAATGATCTCTTGGTTGCCTGTGGTGGTATACGGCGTTCTTGTTTGTTCGCTTCCCGGATATTACGAAAAGTGATTAGGTGCTAATGCTACGAAACGAAATGAAATAATGATGATATAATAATAACCGAAGAAAGCTCAACGTAGTATTTTTCGTTCTGCTAGACGCGATTCTAAATACACGCGGACTTGAAAAACGAGAGAAGAGAAAATTATTATGCGCCCGGGCTATATTTACGAGCGACATTAATTTTGCAACGCAGGAACGGACGACCAAACTAAACGAGCAGCGCATAGAGCACAATTCGGCGAAAGCACGAGCCATTAAAGAAATTGGCGAAAACAATGCGAAACTTTTCGATTTCCTCCACATCAAGCAGCCGTTGTGTGTTGTGCTGCTGCGAGGAGAGGAGATGCGCACCTTGCTCGCTTGGAGCGATAAAATCTGAGCCGCTGTTGCTGCTGCGAGATTACCGCAGTGAAGAAGAAGTTGGCGACTTTGTTATTTAGCGTCGTCACGCTCCAGATCGTTGAAAAACATCCTCATCCAGTGATAACTTTCATCGCGATTCGCTAACAAACTTGCTCCATAACTCACAGTTGCGACGCAAAGGTGTATTAAGCGCAAGGGAAGTTTGATTTGAGATTTATTAAGCTGCTGTGACAAGCAAGGAAGCAAGAAATTTCCACCCGAATGTACAAAAGTTCACTTGGCGGGTATTTAAAAGAAGTGTTGATTTTTAGTGTTCGGTAGGAATTGGCGAACATAATACAAGTGAAAGAGCAAAGTTGAGAAGAAACGAAATCAAATAAAGTAAACTTTGGTTCGCGAATGCGTTGCTTTTTTTCAATTCCATCGAATCTAGGGGCGTACAAGAGTTTAATATTTTATTTTCTGTTGCGGTAGACCCTTGAATTAGTGTGGGCAGAAGTTAGTACTTTTTTTTAGTCCGTTTTAAAAAACTTTATAATTACTTGACAACTCTGCGTTCGAATTCAGATATTGCGAATGGGAATAGAATTTTGTGCCGATATTGCAAAAACGTCAAGAGCATTTAACCCCTCTCCCAAAGGCGCTGAAAAGGGATAACATCATTAAATTGAAATGGGGATGAAAAGTGCAGAGCGGAAGTAGCGCACAGCCTAACGCAGCCGCCTACAGCTTTCAACTTCGCAAGCGCAAATTTTCATCTTCAATAACGGGCGTATTTGAAACGTAATACGAATTGAAAAGTGCTCCAGAGCAAAATACGTTCGCATTCACACATATAAATGTATTTTAAGGTTATTTCTATATAACCCAATCGGAGAGAAAATGTAATGACGATGAGGCTCTATTATGAGGCGAGTTATTAGATCAACGGAGCGTTTCATTATAATTGAAGTGCCTCGATCTTTTGCACTTGGCGTTAAGGATTAATAGCGACGTAATTAGGAAAATAGTGTTTGACCCGCTTGCTGTGCGATCGAAGGAGACCCTGTAATTATTATTAATGACCAACAAATCATATTTTGCGCATGCAATTTATAAATACCTAGAATAGGAAATTGACTTTATCTAAAAAACTAAAATCTTGTATTTTTGTACGGCAATATAGTACTAATTCAATTTTCTTTTTTGTTGTAGGTAAGCATCTTCATATTTCACACATTTTTCGGAGGTGGCTTGGTTCGGTTTGCAATATTTGATATAATGAAGCGAAGAAAATGCTGAAATGACAGCTGCGCCTTGAGTAGGAACACATTTGTCCGCGGGAGTAAGTATGCTGGCATTCCTTGCGCACCTGAGGACGCCTGAGGGGAAACGATAAAAGGAAATAGTGCCAGGTATAATATGAAACGTGTGGTAGTAACTTGCGGGATAGAGTACATTCATGTATCCTGGTGAAATATCGAGCTAGAGGATCATTTTGTATATGATATTATTTAATCCTCGTTCCTCGCTAAATTTACGCCAAGAATTCTATAAATTTATTCAAGCAAATAATTTATCACCTTCGCACCCTATACTAAAGAAACATACAACGAAGTTTTGCAACACGTGGCATAGTCAAGGAGATAAGAATATTTTCACCAAATCATAAATCGGGTTCGACAAATTGTACGGATTTTATAATTACTCTTTTTAAGAGGAGGAGGTGTTTCTTCAGTGATGTAGAATAATTAATTCCCCGAATTCCTGGGATAATTTTGCACGGGTAATTTTCTCGAAAGAGGCTTTTAATTTTTAATCGCTGTCAGTGAAACGTCTGGTTTTCTAAATATAATTTCCTTTGTTTGGTGAGTAAGATTGGAAAATAGAAAAACTGCAATTAAGTTTTCCCGCACAAAAGATTGACATTTTATGGAGCAAAGCACATGATACGTACGACCTCATTAACCAATCATTACTATACACGCCTCGCTTTGACTTTGATTGTTATTACATACACTCAACCAGCATGTGTAGTATTTCTGTGGCGATATCTTTGCAAATCTAAATTTCTATTTTATTTTGCGCACGCATATGCAACGCCGGCATTGCTGTCCGTTCGGTCGCCGATTTTGTAATCAAATATCCTGACGCATGCATGTACGCGCGCAAAAGTCCATTAGCCGGCGCGATTTTTCAATTAAATTACACCGCCGATGACAACACACTTAATACGCTACTGGCGTTTTTGTTCCTAAACTCTGTCATCGTAAAATATGCTCCTAAAAAATTCAATTTGGAAACCGCGTTTTTATGCTGTTGTTATTTTTTGGCCATGCTTTGCAAGGTTCGAGGACGAAAATGCTTTATTTATTTTTGTGATTTCCCCAATGGCGATGTTGTTGTTTACCGTTACTCCTGAATATGCACCTTCGGGGTCTTGAGTGCTCATATTCATTTGCTGTGTTTTAGCTGCGCACGCAAAACAAAATACAAACGCGATACGACAGAATAATGGAAATTGTTTTCAAGCGCGAACAACGCGCAGATAAAACTGAGTATAAAAACAACCGCACCGAAGAGATGAAGGTTTGCGTGAAAAATGTGGAGATGAAAACGAAGGAAACGACGATAAGCGAAACGGGTGGGATTACGCATTGGTTGACGCGAGTTGTTGGAAGTTGACATTTTTCCGCGTTAACTTTTTATTTCGTTTTGTGCTTTTTATGCGGAGTGCACAGTTGTTGTTGTTATCTCTGGCGCCCCCGACGACTTCATTTGAGATTTAATTTAATTAACTTTGCTTGAACACTGTTCGTCCACTCATATGCTCTTTTTTATAGCTTTCTTTCATATTTGTGCGTCCGATTCGAGCGTGACTTTTATATCATAAGCAGCCACCCCGGGTTGCGTCGACTCGATTTGAGATTGGCACCGCTCGTATTGTATTTTTATGATGACATATCAACGTAACGAAATGAAACGTCATATTGTTAAAACACGTCACCCCAAAGGTAGCGAGCAAGAGATGGCAAATGCGAAGTGCTTTACTTTTATTGGACGCGCAGAATTTTTATTGTTTCTTCTCTTTTAACGGTATTAGGCAGCTATGGATTTTTCCACTTCCCAATTCATTGTTTATTGGCACCGCGCCGCCGTCGCTGCCGCCAGGATAATAATTTCGCCAAGGTATTTTGTCTCTTCGCGAGCGAATGTGATGGGAATTGAATCCTGGCCAACAAAATATATAAGCGTGTAATTCCAAACGTTGAAATGTTCGTTACGTTCTGCTCGAATGACTTTTGCGTTCATTTCTTTCATTTCACTGCTTGACTGCTTCATTTTGCGTCAGATTTCATGCTTGAAATGTGGCTTCAATACTGTGATTTATGCTTTTCCTAACGAGATTAGTATTCAAACTTTTCGTATTGGCAATCAAGCGTTCTATCAATTGTTAATTCGGAAAGTCAACCATATTTGTTGTTTTTATAGACATAACCGACGTCACAATTCGCGTCTGAATTAATATTGGTTTTAGTATGCTGCTTGTTTTAATTGCGCATACTGAGTGTTGAAATACACGGCAATTAATTTCTTAATGTTGCACATTTTTTTGAA
Source organism: Anaulacaspis nigra (assembly GCA_030264675.1). NCBI lineage: Eukaryota > Metazoa > Arthropoda > Insecta > Coleoptera > Staphylinidae > Anaulacaspis > Anaulacaspis nigra. Next base: position 140,454 of record JARJDV010007557.1, on the reverse strand, counting down.
TCACAGGCCTAATGTTTAAATGTTACTCTAATGGCCCATGAGAATACTGGAGAAATGTCCTGCTTGTTTTACTGATCTTTCACCCGACATTCGAAACCCTCTGTCGCCTGCAGCAGTCGAAGAAGCAAACAAACCTATTTTGGGAGACGAGGTAGTTTTATTTGTGACCCTACGAGGTTGGCGTTATCCCCGGGCAGCCGCTGTTGTTGCTGCTCCTCCTGCTGGCAAAACCTGGCTGGGTGGAAATTGTACGATCGAGCGAATGCGCCCACGCTCTCTCTGCCACCCTAGTTTATCTCTCGTTCCAACTCTGAGCTCAGGAGTCGCACATATGCGCAGGGTGGCGGCGGCGCCGGTGAGCGTAGCAGCAGCGCCACATTCAATGTCGCGTTTTGTATTCCACCCGCGTACGGTTGCTATCTCACATTAGGTGATGAGAGGGATGCTGCATGAATATCACGCATTCGTATTGTATTTACTTCGGGGAGCGGACGAATTAACTGCTGGAAATTAAGCAAATACAAGCAACATATTCACAGTGACAGTTATATTGCTCGTGTTGTTGCAGTAAAATTTATTTCTTTCATGAAAATTAATTTAAGAGATTGTTTGTACCATATACGCACTAGTTCTTTCAAAAGCGAATGTTTTGTATGTTGAATATGATGTGTTTTTACAAAGATGCTATGCAAAATATGATTCTTAATAATTTTTATTGCTTTTTTTATTTAGTTACGTAAGACTCAATGAAAGCATAAGACGTGAAAGGTAGCAAAATTGCAATTTTGGTTTTTCGTGGAAATTCAATTCTGCTTTAGGGTAGCAAGCAATTTGCGCTGTTCATGTTGCTATAGCAAACATAATAACATAACTCACACACGTATGCAGGAGTGAAATAGCGCGGATAAACTCTACTCGACTACCGTTTGTGCTTGGCATGTTGTGTACATAATTCTTTTCAATGTGTCAAGCATGCCCCCCCCCCCGTACACGTAAATCACGCATGAAATGAAACTGTAAGCGAATATTTAGCATTAAATTCACTTGGGATTTGTGCACCTCTGTGCTGTTGTTGCACGTTTGTTCAAACAAAGTTGAGCACAACACAAACTTGGCAAATCGCATCCAATATTCAACTGGTTAATAACAAAATATTTCTTGTATTTTAACTTTTTGTCGGCGTGTTAAACTTTCTAGGGAGCTTTCCTTGAAAATCAAGACCGCTCATCGGAACAACAAAGCACTATATGCAGTGCGGCAAAGTTTTTCCGAGATGTCTTGTTGCTGTTCGTTAAGAGCCCGAAATAGAGCAGCGAACGCGCTGATGAAACCGCAGGCAGCATACACAAAAAGCGCTCGTTTGATTATCATGTCATGTATCCAGGCATTAACTAACTAGCTTGCTCTATACACTGTCAGCGGGTAATGTAATAATAGGAGAAGAAAACGTAATTGGTATTCCTTGGGCAAAATTTCATCATGCGTAACATAAAAGTTGATTCGATGGGTGTTTTTGCTGATCTGAAATATAAAGGCGCGTATATAATTTTATAAGGAAAAATAGAAAACGAAAAAGCGGAGAAATTAATAAACTTCCCCACCTAAGTTTGTGAAAAGCATAATTTCTCGTTAAAACATGGACAAATTGCAATTGTTGCATAAAAAGATGAATTCAAGCATTTATAATTTCCCAAACTCGAGAATCACAATTGAATGGGCGGGGCTGGTAACTTGAATTTTGTGAAAAATTTCAATGTCCGGTATTCATCGGTGATGAGTAGTATTTCAGTTAAACAGTTTGCTTTGCATTATTGAACCTACAACGCGAAAAAGCGTACTTACTCGCAAAGAAAATCCAAGCCCGTGAGCTGGAACGGGATCAGGTTTTGTTCGAAAGTGCATTCCCGTCACGTTTGGGTTTCTTGGGTCTTTGGTTTTTGGGTTCGGTAGATCGAAAAACGAAGGTCTGTTTTGCCTGTTTTCCGTTTAAAGTACGTTATGAAAATATGAGTTTAGAGGAGCAATATTACATGGTTAGAGTAGTCTGGATGAAGCAAGAATGAGTTAAAAAGGGTGCAGCCGTAAACATATTTTTTAACACAACAAAAGAATCGCTGTGTGTGTTGGCAATTGCTAAACAATAATATCTCGGATGGTTTATTTGATATTCATTTAATATTACAAAATTATTAACGTTCCTGCTTGCTAATATGGTACAAAATCTTTTTTTTGTTGTTGTTTGTGCTTTTTTCTATGGCAATTTTCTGAATGAATGTTAGTTTTTATGCGTGCCTGGGTTTACATCTTGCGAGCGAGCCCGTTTTCACCATAATCCAAACGAAACGAGTCCTGTCCGCCTACGGGATAAAAATCAATCAAGGATTCCGGGAATTGCTCGCGCTCTTTATTCTCTTCTTCATCTTTTTTCCATCCCTTCTTCACCTTTCTGAAAAAGAAAAGCAATCGTTAAATCACATTCGTCTCTTCGTAATGACGTGTGAGAGAAATGCGACGAAGGAAGCTAGAGACGGGAACATTATTATCAGAAACGACAGGCATTCATTTTCCCACCGCAAAAAGCGAATTTCGCCTTTCATTATCATTCATTAAAAGTTTTCTCGTTCCATGCTACCGTGCGATGTTCGAGGATTGCGATATCGCGCTAAATGCTTCGTGTTCCTAAGGTTTCTCTTCATTTCGTTTTATTCCGATTCTAATCTCGTTGCTGCCGACGCCCTAGTCGCATAATGGTTTGTGTATCATTACGTCTTGTTCTTAATCGGAAATCTCTTCTTTTAACAAATTAATTCAGTGTGAACAATTAGGTGGTTCCTTCGTTTCTTTACATACAGGTGCGAGACGCTTTTTGTAAAAGTAACTTTCTGCTAAGTCGCCGCCGTTTCAACGCAAAGATAATTCAGGAAGTGAAGTTGAAAGTAGCATTTTACAACTTTCCTCGCATCGCGATGCGCGTATGAAATTTTAATCTGTCGCCCGCCCGCATCATAGATTCGTGTTTGCTTTATGTCGTAATATCGTGCCGTTAACAACGGCAATGGGTGTATGAGTTGCATGCCTGTGTGGGGTATGCAACAAAGTTTCATCCGTAACGAGGATAATGCCGCAAGCAGCAGGAGAAGAGTGGAGGACGCAAATGGCATTAGATTTGCGAGAGAGGCGAGAGCGAGCGTGTTCTCGCGATGGGCATAAAGTGAAGTAAAGCTTTTAACGAAAATTAGATTATCGCTGAGTTACATGCATTCAGAGCAGCGTCGTCCTCAGCTGCTGCCGCCCCCTGCAACGAGCCACTTTTTGCAATTATTCGACGTCATACACATCACCAGCATTTGCACGCGCGCTCGTCAATCCGGGGTCTTGTTTTTTTTGTTGTCGGTGTAACTGCAGGCGACATACACGGGCAGATGAGCCGACGCTCTGTTGCTGCTTTGCTTACACGCTCGTTTATTTGCACTAAATTACTGCATGCGTAATATTGTTTTTTGTTTTTATTTTGTTTAATGAGCAATATCTATTCAGGTTAATTACGTGATGCGCAGTCTCAAGGCTAACCCGCACCAAAGTGGCCAGCTGCATTCCGGTTACCAAGCAACGTGTGCACCCCTCATCTGTTATTTCAACATCCCTTTTGTAATGGCTGCTTGCTTCTTCTTTCAACAGCTAATCAATAATAATTGTGTTCTCGTAAGCGTAACCTAATAACTCACGTTTAGCAATATGCTCCGTCTTGAATTATTTGATAAATTCCAAGAGTCTGAACTTTGAATACTTTACACTCAACTTTTTGAATTGATGCCAATTAAAACTGCATTCATCGTCGGATACAGGAAATATTAGTCAATGCAGCATGCGCGTGCTATGTTTGCAAGTTTTAATTGGATTCGCGAAAATCCATAAAATAGTTGGTACTTTGTGCTTTGCGCTCGACGCGACATGAATTGCTGAATTATGCGCACATAATGCGTATTTCTTTCTTCTTCATCATCAACATTCTGTTGTGTACCATACGAATATGAAAAAATGGGTCGCACGCGTTGTAATTCCCTTCACATTTCTGCGGGATGATGATGCGACGAAATTACACATTTTGTCGTATCTCGCTTTTTGCATGCATGGGGTGCGGATTGCGGTGTATTATAAAAATTAACTAGAAAACTGAAAATGTCAGAGGCGTGTGTTTTGCTGTCGTGCTTACACGGTTTCATTTTGCTTAAATTGCATTGTGCTTTACGCAAACTTTATTAGCATGCATTCAGGCGTTGCATTTTTATAGGAGTGTTATTGTTGTGATGATGTGGGGTGATTACACGCAACTCTGCCTTGTCTTCACTTGCACAATTAGATTTTATTTATACAAATCGTTGAAATGTCAAAATAAGGTCTAGGTTCTTTTTTTGTTAAAGAATTTAAGAATGATGAAATTTATTGTTTATGAATACGATACGTTTTTCAGCTGTATATTGAGCTGCAATAGCAATGAATTAAGTGAAAGTCTAATTCTTTTAAAAATAGGCACACACGATTCCAAGCGGCTCATTTAAATTTCGTTTACATACGCTATTCGGAACGTAATGTGCGCATCTGTAATGCGAAATGCGAACGGACACGATTACGAATGCCATTCACATTACTCAACCGCATAACGGGCTAACACGCTTTAATGACGTTCATCCTCAGTGAATTATAACTCGAGATAACCGAATATTTAATTAATACACGGTCAAATATGTGATGCATGTATTTTTTAAGAGTTTACAGATTGCTTTCGGTAGCAGAGCCCATGACAAATATTGACACACAGAATATTAATTATGTTCAACAAAAGCACACGTATTTATATGAGAGACAGGATAACTAGCGGACGCGTGCGTGAATAAATTATTATGGTACTTACGTGCAGCAATTTCGTGCGGTGCGACGTGTTTCCGCTTCAAGTAGTAATAATATTTCCGGCTGTGCCTCTTTTTTTAAATTCTTATGGTCGAATAGCTAGCTAGCAGTCGAGATGAGATATTTAGTGAATATTTTGCTCATTGTTATTAACCAAGCACATCACCGTTAAGAGTCTTTCACTCTTTGATGTTCCTATTGTTTGGCGCTATAGCTAGTAAACAAATGTTATTATTATGACTGTTTGTTGAGTTTCATTCGTAATTTGTAACGAAATGAAACACACTCATTGTCTTCTTACGTTCGCTACACTCTTTTTAATGATTGACTTTTCGCAATTACCTTACCCAACCGCATTGTAATTATGCTTTAACTGGTTCTCATTATGTTATGCTACATAGAACTTGGATTTCAATTAAAAATCATTTATCAAATCTTGGATAGATGGCGAATGGATACGCTCATTTTCGATTTTATGCGTTTATTTACGTGGCAAAAATATGCAAATCAGATAAAAGAAGTGACAAAGCCAGCAGCACATATTAGGTGTGAAAGATAATTGATTAATTTAATATTTTTCGAAAATAGCATTTATTGTATTTTTTCGTCGTCGTCCCAATGCGTAAATAAGATAGGCCAACGAACATCGAATTCTTTAAACGTTAACGATATATTGAAATCGATTATCGATAAATTCATTTCTCATACATGTGCGGTGGCTGTGTGTGTGCTCATCTATTATCAGAATGCGTTCATTGGCATTGGCAGTTGTGGCCAATTCAATTAGAATATAATGAAATTGCACATTGGTAGTCAGGCAGCAAGCATAGTATGCTAATAATGGCTAAATTATGATGGATTTATATTGAACGCTCGTGAACGACGGGAGGAAAGCACCGTCATTGAAGTATATTTAGCTCTTCTCGGGAGAGGGACGATGAGAACGAAGAGTAATTCCCTCATATTAATTGCATTAGCGATTCCTTTGCATCCCAAGCGATAGTTGCATGTAGTTGTTGATTACTATAAAATTCATCCTACATAGCAAGTAGTCGATCGGTAGCGTTGGAAGCAGGAGCAGCAGCACTATTAGTGTCACGTACCCAAGTTTGGTTAAAATATTTATAGATTTGGCTGACTGGTTGGGTCGATTCAATCACGTACTGTGGCAAACAGCACCCGCACTCTAGAGTTACTACTACAACTCCTTCTTGGTTCAATCGAATCGAATGCCTTGAATTGCATGCACGTCTGCGACGACGACCGTTTTAACTTTAATCTAAATCAAGAAACGAACGTGTGCGCGCCCTTTTAAATTGCACGCTTCCAAGGAGCGAGCAATCGTGTACGTTTTCAAATTACATTGAACGTGTCCGTTTAAGACTCACGGCTTTAATTCGACGAATTATCTCTATCGATTAGACATGAATACTTTAGTGCATGTATAGTTTATCATATCGTAGTAGTCGGCATTTGTAAAGAAGTTGAACGTAATGGGACAAGGCTCACCCTTGATCCATCGAAGGAAGTACATTTCGTCGCAAATAGAGAGGAGTGAAAGATTGAAACGTGAAGCATTCCGCTGCGAATGAGTTTTGGCCATTCATTTTACATTGGTGCGCATATATATTCGCATTTCGTATTCAGGATGCAATTATTTATTTATAGAGCAGCTTTATAGTTGTGATGCATGCGTATGCGTTCTACATAAGAAATCGGTTTTGTTGGGGGAGTATGTATGCGTATGCACGAAAACGAACAAGCTTTTCTGAAAGCTTCAAGCCATTCAAATCGTCCGACCAACAGGCATGCTTTATTCGAGGCGTTGACGAACGAAAATCGCATTTCATTTTGACGCTTTTTCTGTAAACTAAACTTAACTACATCTGTTGCTTGCTGCTTGTAATCTGTTGGCATGTTCGCGAGATATTTGTTTATAGTAACTAGAAGTTGGAAATTTCAGGTTCACTTAGGTGATTTATCTTTAAATACGATTTCGATCTCGATTTATGCACTCTTGCTACTTTCAATTCGAGATATATAATTTTTGGAAAAAATATTAATAATTATTTAATTTGTTTTAAAGGATGAGAGTTATATAGGTATATATTAATAATGAAATTCTATATTTTCATAAACTTGTGCGAATGACATGTAGTGAAATGAAGATAATAAAATACAAGATGATGCATTGTTACTCAATTTTCCACTTGTCAGTTGAAATTATACGATCCGTACAATCGTTTAACGACTTGAATTGTGGAAATGATTGGAATGCAGTTAAATGATAATGTATATTACGAAAACGTATTTATTATCCGATAACCAATTGAATTGAAAGTTGCAATTATAATTAGTAAGTAAGCTAGAAAATATTATACATATACATCGTATAAATCATGATTATTGATAATAATAGAGCTTCTGATATATTAATAACAGTTAGAGAACAAAAGCATCCTGTTAAATAGATTGTTCAATTTCGATGTGGGAATCTTAACGAGCGTTAATTCGTTACCCAGACAGCAAAGGGATAGAAGCAAGTGCGCAAATACGCTTATGTTCATATATCAAACAAAGTATCTCTGTCCAACGTGGACTGAAATATTTCAAATGTTTCAGTAGTCGTAACTAACTAACTGTGGAACGTAATGTAGAAGCTCTTGTACATCTACACACAATTATAGTGCACTTTGTCTACGCCAAAGTGGATTTGGTTGTTCTCTTGAATTTTCTCGATTTAAACACGATATTTATAGCTGAGAAGAAATATGTATTGTGCATGGTGAATGGTATTGACATCAAACTTGTACTCTCATAGATGGTGATGTCACCCAATTTGTTGTTGGTAGATGTTGCGCTGCAACGCATCAAGTTAACTTGCGCGTCAATTGTGAGGAAGTAAATTGCCCGCATTGTACGACTTTATCGTGAAGTTACTTAGCTGCTGCTTGTGCTGTATTGCATTTCACCTCGTTTGAATCGCTTTGAAACATAAGCGTTTGCAACAAATTAGTAATTTCAGATGATGTACGCTTAAAGACATTCTTCACGCTTGGATGCCTTTATACATTGCATGTACATAGTTGATATATTTTCATGTTTCAATTTTGGTTACTTACAATAATTAAATACATAGTGTCTGAAAGCAATGGTTAACAATCAAAGCTACGCTGCAAATTTGGATTTTCATACCATCAGGAGAGTTGCAGTTTAGCGAAAGTAGGCATGGAAAACTGAAGAACGTAGTAAAATGCGAGTAATATAATCGATTTTTCCCGCACATAATTGTGCGTATTTGTCATCAGTCGCAGGGCTAATATTAGTAATTTTTCAACAGTGTGAATAATCGTATTGAATTCATAATGGGTTTTTCATATGACATTATCGAATAATAGTATTATGGTATAATTTCCAACGCAAATTTAATTTAACATGATTTTTATGTCAACTCTGCGTGTACAGTGCTTTTGCCCAAATTGCTATCGTGTCGTGTCATATTACGAAGAGGGTAGTTACGTTACTCATAAACATTTCAAACGACATAAAAATACAATGACAAAATCGCCATCTACTTGGTAGGAATTTAAAGCGCGTTGTATCAATAATAATTTTATTGTCATATTACATTCGGAACAATTTAGATGATTGGAATATTAGTATGGAATGAAATTGCATTTGTTGTTTTTTGACGTGATCATCGCAGCACCCGCAAGGACAAACACGATGCGATCTATTATTGAGAGGGTGAAAAGTTTTACAGGAGTTTGCTGCCTTGATAAACGAGATTCACTTGAGTGAACGAATGAATTGAGTGCAACTACTGCAGAGCTTCTGTTTGTGTTTGCGCACTGACTGTCTGGCTATCGCTATAGCGTTAGTTTACAAACATGAAACCCCAACGTGTAAATAATGAAATTTCCCTAGAGATTGTGCCATTGAGTAATTACATTTCTCGTTTGTCATTTCGTATTTTATTCTCTGCTGCCATTTGAAACGTAAATATGATCGTATAGCCAGGCAGAGTCATCCCTCGAGGAAATTCGGTTGCAGCAATGATAATAAAAACTTTATAAAAATACACTGCTTTTATATTTGACGCAATCTCTTGGAGAGGTCTGACAGGAAATGTACATTTACATGATATTATCTTACGCGAAGGCACCGACGCGACACGACACTCTATTACGAGATCCGATTTTCCCCACATCTCCCGTTGTTTTTCAATGCATCAGGAAAACGGGTACAGCAGCGCTAAAGGGAACAACACCTTTTTTGTAATCCGACCTTTTATTTTAAACATATTATACTCGTATTTTTTCGCGAGTTTTCGGTTTCACAATTTTAAAACACCTAAAACATTTTTGCGCTTGAAGCACGTAACAATCCAAAGTATATCAAGTATTTCAGAACGTAGATCATTATTTTTTTTTTGGTAGTAACCCTAGCAAAATGTGGAGAGTAGTGCTGAGAGAGCCTTCTTGCTAGACGTGTTAACCCAGAAAGATCTTGCTGCATGCACACTTAGTTTGTGCAAATTGCACAAGTTGAAGAACGCTTGTACAAATGCACGCGTTGGCAGCAAAACACAATGAAGAGAGTGTCAAGAGGAAATCGATACGGAAAGTGCAAGGCAGCACAACGTTGTACTCGGAAACGCAAAAATGTTCCATTTTTATTGCCATAACCGCCTTCGCTAGACTTTATTGTAATAAAATGGAAAATTTAAGAGTCCTGCATTCTAGAATTACTTTCTAGGATAGGAGTTTGTTCGTTGACGAGAACGGAAAAATAGAAGCGGACGGGCGTTGCATAAAAACACTTCTCTTTTTCGTGTGTGTCACGTTTGCCCATTGTTCCACTTTTTTTTGCTCACGCTTCTTTTATTTTTTCATTTTCACATTGTGAATTCTTGGCACTATGCGCTTTTGATTAAAGCAGCTTGATTAAGCGCGCAATGCGCCGGCGGAAAATGAGAAAACTGTTCATTGTCTTGGAATATTAATTTTTTCCTTTCAATTTTCATATTCAAATCCCCCCAGGCGTGAGTGGGATGATAATTTAATTTGCATCTCTTGAAACATCGGCGAGCGCACACGATGAATCATTCATCTAAATAATTTTCAATTACAATTTGTAATGTGTAATTTAGAATCGAATTACTTTCAATTTGCATAAGTTCGGTGGGTCTTTGGCAATTCGGAATGCGGCGTTGGAAATATTTTCTGTTTGAAGCCAGGAGATTGCAGACAAAATTAGAGCTGGAACAAAGAAAAGCAAAGGGCAAAGGCATAATAATTAATTGCGTTTTATTTATACTTGCGTGAATATGTACTGCATTTGTACGTAGATATTTGCACTTTTGTTGATCTTTCTCGTGCGCGACGTTGTTCTGAGTTTAAATATAGTGCGCACATATGGTGCATATCTTCTCCTGGGTTTCTTGCTAGGCGGTTTTAATTCTTATTCAGCAGTGGTTAGCAGCTACTATTATTGGAAGTGCAGTTGATAAATAATTTTGAGCATTATTTGGCAACACTCTGTAATATTATTATTTATTTCATCGCCCCTTCTGGAATGAAACTACTCATACGTGCGTACAGAGAAGACACGCGAAGAGAAGAGAGCTTAGCTTAGGTAAAAGTTGCAATTACCGGGAATAGACGGGCGGCATAAGCGTATGTGTAACATCCGCAGGAAGTTAGGTGGTAGACTTAGAAAGAAAGACGCGCAACAGTAGCAAACTCGACGGCGGCATTGACTCTGAAAGTAATTTCAGCGCAGGAACGACGACGTTATATGTACGTGCAGGGAGAGAGTTGCCAACCGACCTAAAGTCAAGTCTCAACAAAAACAAAATAATGTGCGGGCTTTAATTTTATACTATAGGCAGACGCATTACTTCCAAGTTTCGGTCCGTTTGATGAACTTTGCAAATACACGCTTTTGCCAAGAAATTAAGAACTTGCATAAATGCACAAAGAAACAGATTTTAAAACCAGCCTAACATTTGAGATGTGCACATGATAATTATATAACTACCTACGTCGAATGCAAATCCTAAACATTATTCCTGCAACTAAATAATAATGCAATTATTTGCGCTCGCGTAAACAATGCAATGCGACACATGACTAATCGATTGCAATGTGTGTTTGTTGCGCTGTTGTAGCATACATTTGCATATATTACATTATTATGAAAATTTAAACGCGACGAAGAAATAAACCGCTCACATCGTGCATAAGAATCACGTGAATTATGATGCGCAGTTTTATAGCGTTGCTAATTGAGGTACTCCACTCGCATTTAAATGAATGTGTGCGATCGCGCAGCATGCCAATTGCAATAAATAATTGCGTGTGTCGCCCATGATTGCCTTATAACCATCGTCGCTCGCACACCTCATATGCAATATCTGTGCCAAGGAGGCGGCAGTAACCACATATGATTCTAATTAATACGTTTTCATCGACCGCGCTATTTAAACGCATCCTCACTTGTTGTGGCTTTGATTTATGAGTTCGAATAAAATGCTGAAACTAATGAGCTTCAATCGTCAGCCGCGTTTAAAGAAAGTTTCAAAACAATGGGGAAGATAAACTTAACAACAGACAGTCTATAAAAATGCTTAGCTGTGTTTCATTATCTTGCGTTTGCCGATGTTGACGGTGGTTGTTACGATGCCCTTTAACACTACTGCAGCGACCTAGATAACTTTGCCATCACTCCAGCAGCTACAACGCTCAAGTTATAATCACTCTTGTGACCAACCCATCATGATGAGTCTGTCGCTCAAGGATTCGAGGCATGTCTCTCACGCATGATGAGCTTGATAGGTTTGTGTGCGGTTCGATTATTGTCGTCATCATAATAACCGCATATTACGCGTTTAGCGGATAAGCGCGTTGATTGTTTATCGGTTGTAATACAACGTTGTTCATCATTATTGTATATTGCGTTGTAGCGGTGCATTGGAGCTGATTTTATCAGACACGATGGCAGCGACAAGAGTCCAACGTGTTGTACAATTATTCTGATTAGTGATTTCTTGTTGTTTTCAGACATACATTATGAAAAGTGAAATATCTATGGAATCAATACAAACCCCATACCTTTGTTGTATTCACACCTATTGAAAAGGCTAAATTGATTTACTGTGCTTTTCACTACATATACACTTCTGCCGCCTATGAATGATTAATTTTATCCAATACAATACTAGCTCGTCCACGCTGGCATCCGACTCGAAATACATTGTCGACAGTTTTTCTATTTTTTTTTTGTTGCTAAATGTATGTATTGGATAAGGTTGCTCTGTTCAAAGATAGGATGTAAATGTAGTGAGTAGCAAATTTAATTGAGTTTAATTAGCATCAATATCTCTTTATTTAGTACCAAGCATCCTTGCTCATATTAATAATGCCTCGTGCGTTATTCGTTTCATGCGTCTGGATGTTTATATTCGCAGAGTCGTTGAACTCCTACACAAGAGTGCAACAAAACAAATGTGTGCCGTATGTAAGATTGTGTTGCACACACACTCATTGTTTTTGTAAGTTGGCAGATGAGTGAATTTCTGAAACTTACTAAATTAATATCAACGTTGTTTATGAAATGCTGTTTTTAGCCTTGCAAAATCGATCACCCATCTACCACCACGTATAAATATTATATTGATGCATGTTAATGTTATTTCATTTTTGTTTTGCTCAGCACATGGTGCAAACGGGTATGACAACCCCGTTCGGAGCGGCGGCTCCGACAGGCTTTCCGGCGCAAAATGGCGACGTCAAGACGGCGGTGGACGGAAAGGACGTCCCGCTGTTGCCGCCGCCAACGGTCGCAGCAGCAGCTGCTGGTGCGCCGTTTTCACCGCCACCTTCATCGCAACAAGCTGCCGCAGGTGCCGTAGAACAACAACAACAGCAGCAGCAACAACAGCAAGCCGTAGCAGCAGCGGCAGCTGCAGTGGCCGCAACGGGCGGCAGTCCCATCAGTGCGGCGGCACGTCAGCAGCAGCAATTTGACGCGCAGCAAACCACTGCCGTCGCCGTGCAAGCGCAACAACAGTCTGCGTCGCAGGAGAGCGACACGCAGCAACAGCAAGCGGCAGCCGCTGCTGCAGCAGCGGCGGCCGCCATCGCACAACATCAGCAACAGCAGCAGGCGGTAGCCGCGAACAATGCAGCCGCCGCAGCTGCTGGCGTGGTGGTGGAGAATATTGGCGATGGATCCCAATCTGGCCAAACCGGTACGCCGAACGGCGATCCCAATAAGCCAAAACGCTTACACGTCTCGAACATTCCGTTTAGGTTTAGGGATCCCGATCTTAGAGCAATGTTTGGGGTGAGTCATCTTCGCATTTTCATAACATTTCATATCCTTGGTGCCAAACGCATTAATCATTATTATGAATATGCCAAGGATTTGAAAAAAATCTTGTACGAAAAAAATTATTTCGTTGATCAAATTTGGCCGTTCTCTTCGATACTGATATTATTTATTCTCTTTCTAGCAATTTGGGAACATTCTAGACGTGGAGATCATCTTTAACGAGCGCGGATCAAAGGTATGATTAAACCTTTTTCTATTCAATTTAAATGAATTTACGACGTTTATTCCATTCAGTTTATACATTTTTGTTGAGTTGCGAAAATAATCAATTATTACTTGTTCATGACACGAACGACAGGCAAAGATTATGAACTGAACTGAACAATTATTAATGATGATTTAAAATGAAATCAGAGAGAGAGAATGAAAACAATACGTCGCCTTTTTCTATGAGTGAAAAGGCCCGCCTTGAACTCCGATCATTAATGAACATTGCAAGTGCAATAAACAAAAGAATATCAGAAATGTCGGGTTTTTAATTTCATAGATTCAACTTTGAAATTCACATTTCTCAACCATATATTTCTCTTAATAATTATTAACATTAAAATTAACTTTGCTCAATGGGGGTTCGCCACTTTTAATGTCTGCTTAGGAGTTTCCAGGAAAAACAATAGCAATTATAATTGTTATATTCATCTTCAATTCTTGTTTCGAAATGTGATGATGACTTCTCCAAAATCTCATTACATATATCCAATCGTTGGATGACTTTTCAAGAAGTTCATTCTCAAAGCATTTTCCTTATATTATGAAAAAAACTCTCAATTTATGTTTGTCCGTATTTCTCTGACATTTTCTTTGATTTTGTTTGGCATTAATAACACAAGAACGTAAAGCAAAAACCAACCGGTGTGTTCGTTCGCAAACAATCGCAATGTTTATTTCTCTCTAATAATGATAATAATAATACTCTATTATACTCTCTTCTAAAGAAATTGTTGATATTTTCTGCTTTATATAATTAGCTACCGTAGAAGTTTGTGATATTTATATGTGGTGAAGCACCAATTCCTTTGGCTGTGTACAATCAAAGTGCGAAATACGTTTTTGATGAGCTGCGATTTTTAAAATTAATTTTGAACTTTTGTTTTCTATGCTCACCTTTATTTATTTGATTGAATTAACCACCACTACCGCCACAAATTTTTTGCTACACTATTTTCACCTGACTTGAGATAAATCAAACAATTGCCAAGGAACGTGATCCGTTTGTTATTACAAGACCACTGCCATTACCATCGTTATCAGAACAAAAGAGAAGATTATCACTTAATCACATACCACTGATTTTACCAGTATCTTTTTAGTTTCATGTTACATTCTTCTTTCTATCTTCTCTTACTGCTATTGTTTTTGTTTTTTACTTTCTTTATTTGCTCGTTGACCGCACGTCGCTGGAACAAAATTCAATCATATTTAACTAAACAAGTAATAATCGCCTAAACGTTTGTTTGTGTGAAGCAGCCCTACAACATTTAGTAATAAATGATTAAAGGATGATTAATAACTGATAGCATCAGCAGTCATTATATTTGATTAAAATTTTATGCGAGTTTAGAAATCAAACAAAAAATTTTATTTATTTTTTACATGATTACGTGATGAAAAATATGGGCTGATTTACAATATCTGTTCTCTTATAATTATTATACATATAATACCTACATATTTGAATGTTCTGATTGAATGTTTGGCATTATGTAATATCTCTTGCTAGTCTATTCTAGTAGCCTGTATGTATATTAATCTATTATATCAGTTCGTTTTTTGCCGGAGCGTTTGGCGCAATGTATTTGAAGGATATGTGCGAGAAGCAAGCAGAGATGCGATATGCAAGCAAGCAATTAATTTGATAATGATGCGATATATTGAGATATGAGATGTACATTTTATGTTTTTGCGTTGTTGAATTGAATTGGTTCAGTTTCTGTTTTTACCATTTTGATATTATTGACTTGACTTACTACTACCTACCTTTCTGGGGCCAAAGGCGGGCCGCCGTTGTCATATCTTTAGCTTCTGGATTGATTTGTTTGGCATCTGTATCTCTTGATTCTTGGGAGCCCCCCTCCTATATAATACATATATTTGTAACAGTACACCGTGATTGAACTAATTTCATTGATTGATTGATTCCTCTCACAATGCGAATTCAAAAACGAATAATTATTTATTCATTATTTTATGTAAATAGCATCTCTATTTTTATTTTCGGATCTATTTTTAATTTGCGATTAATATAATAATAATATTGAATAAATTGAGCTTGACCAAAAACAAATTGAGCTTATAAAACTATTTATTTATTATAGAGCTCTGATGACTTAAAACCGCTATATAATTATTGCTTTATCACACAATTATTACTTGAAATTTGAGCGAAATAATTTTCAAAGTATTTACCAATATTTGAACAACCACATCACAGCATATTTTCGTTGGCAAAAATTTATTCTATACATATATAAATATATTGATATAGAGAGAGAGTGAAAAAAGAGAGATACCCGATTTGACATACATATATTGAATATGAATATATATATAAATAATTATACATACATATATATATTTATATGGAATGATATGAAGCTTTAACAGTGTAGTAGTTCTAACGTAACGGAGCTTCTAGACGCATGACGTCTAACGTAACTATGTCATCATGTCATTTGCACGCTGTTTTAATGCATGTCTTTGTCTGTCTGCATGCAGGGGTTCGGTTTTGTAACATTCGCAAATAGTGCTGATGCGGAGCGCGCACGAGACCGACTTCACGGCACCGTGGTTGAGGGAAGAAAGATAGAGGTGTGCATGAATATTCTCTCGTTTATTATTATTATATATTATTATTATTGTTATTTATATACGAAATACGTCACTACCACCACCACCATATATCCCACAACCACAACCTATAAACACCAACCACCTACCTACCTCAGAAAAATATGACCATGGCTGTTACCCTTAAAATATGAATACGAATGATCATGATGATGGAGCCCACCAATATATTGTGCTGAATATCTAGGATTGTGTAGAGCACTCTGGCCTGTCCCCCTTAAAGTACGGAGATGCGACAAACAAACAACTTATCAGTTAACTTAGGTATCCCACTTTTGTTTCTCTTACACTATTCAGAGGTGCTTCGTAAAGATTCCTGCTACTGAATGAAGATCATTATTAAAACCACCCTCTCTTTTAAACAATGTGTGGCTTGAGCTGGCTTTTTGTTTACTTTTAAAATACCGCTCCAAATACCCCCAATGAACGTTTGACACGATCAATTTAAAGCAAGAAAAGAATCAGTATTCAAAAATTAACAAATTAATGTCTATTAAAAGAATACTCTCTGAATTTCTATAATTCACACAGATTAGTTAAAATCGATCAAATCATTATTGATTTAGTTAAATAACTTTTACAAACGGAAAAATTGCTTTTCACACGTGTTGTTTGTTATTTTGCCCGTCCAGCACCACACTGTTTACCGTTCTCTGTCTCTCCCAGGCCACAAAAACAATCAATTCAAAAACAAAAAGAGTATTGGCAGTGTGTGAGAGATTGATTTTGGTGATGATCAGAGTGTAGTGTCCCCCCTCAACAACACACACCACCACAATCTCTCTCCTTCACCACAACCCAGTCAATGGGGCGCGCAGAGCAAAATGCGTGTGAGGTAAGTGGGTAAGGGCCAGCAGCCAGATCAAAACAAAAATCTTACTACTGACTGACACAAGCTAAAAAGAGTACTACACCTCGGTGTCCGTAAACCACACACAAAAATGACCTGACAAAGTTGCAAAAAGACACCATCGAGGACGAAGAGAAAGGAGGTGGATTCACGTAATCGACGGAAATATTTTTGGGGGACTCTACATAATACAACAAATCGATATTTCGGCCATGCTTTTCAAAAAACTCCTGCTAAATCACAAATTACTAAATAAAATTCCTTAATAACTCCTCTACTCTTGCTTCCACGATGTGTCCTTTTATAGGCTTTAAGTTTAAATTGTTATAAAGTAACAGAATTATCGATTTATACTTATCGTATATTTTTGATAATACTCATAGGCCAAGTCATTTAAGCTAGAAATAATTCTGTTATTTTATACATTTATGTGGTTTACAGACACCTAGTTAAGTGACACTCATTTATAAATTAAGTTAGGTCCCAAATAGTTTGATAACATATTCTATTGTGCTGTTATCAATTACATTTCAATTAAATTCAATCTGAACAAGAATAAGTCGCTGCTTTTCGTGGTTTAAATATGAATAATATAAATAAGAATATAATCAATATTTATCAAGGATGAATTTTACTTATGCATTATTCATAAATGCACAAGAAGTGTTTTATATTGAAGTTTTTTGCTGGACGAAGCGACACATCGCATTATATTCCTTGTTAGTATTCTACGCGAATTCTACAATTTCCGTTCCGTACCGGAAAGAATACCAAATGCATAAAAGGAGAAAAATTCAAATTTAAACCACGATTTGGCCAGACTAGTCTCTACACTGTAAACACATTAGAATTGTAAATGTTAGCCGAATAGAAGAACTTGAAATGGTGCGCCAAAAGCGAGCAGCGCATTCAATGTTCACTTTTTGTCCATTATACATAACAATATAACAGAACATAACTTGATTTGATAGCAGAATTTATATAGATTTAAAGTCCTTAGAAATGTAACTTATCAGGATATTTAGTGTTTAAGCATAATGTATTTGAAGAAGACTCAGTGTTTTTGATGTCATTATTCAAACACATTATTCAAAATGGGTTTCAATTATGCTGCCAGTTTCGTTTTGAGTTACAAATTTAATTTATGATGTCTTAATTATTGGTACAGCTGACAGCAATAATTTGAATCCATTTCTCACCAAAGCGACCCAAACTAATCGTGCGTTTCGTTTTCTTTTCCTATTTATAACAGGTGAATGACGCCACCGCACGCGTACAAACGAAGAAGCCCCCGGCATTACCCGCAGGTTCGTATTGTGCGAGTTCGCAAGCAGCAACATTTCCTACTTCTTACAAACATTTAACATATTGACTTGCTCATTATTGACATGGCCTCTCTTGCATTATAGTCCATACTATTTATTATACACACGCTAGTTACAAATTATTACATACTTTCTTCCTACTTTACTATTCTTGTAATTACTTAAAATATTTCAGTGAATCGCAGTTTTGTTTGTTTATATGTTTTTCTTTATATTGAAGCCATTTGATTGCATCTCGTTGGTGATGTTAATCTAATTATTAATTTTTTTAGCCGTTTGTTAATAACTTTCGTTAGTTTTCTTTGTTTGTGACCGAGACTAAGAACTGAAAAATCACCAAATTGAATGTACTGCAAATATTTTTCGTAAACACACAGCTAACAATAAACACACCACCGTATTATGCAGGGTGTCTGTGCGCATATTGAGTTTGAACATTATATACCTATCTATATACATTTAGGTAGCATGCCGACGCTTATTAATTAATTACTTTGTTACTATTACTATACCCTCTACATATGTGATATATGAATTTGGAATAATCTTGTTACATGATTGCGTGACACATACATGAGTTCTGCTCACTACTCAATTATAGATTCACCTACTTGTGCTCTCTTTGAATTATGATTATTTGTAAGAGCGTAAACTATCTGTAAATTGTGTAATTGGTAATAATTGTTTCCATGCTACTTATATATATATATCTTAATTACGGCTGGGCTGTTGCACACGTTTCATATATTATTATTATTGAACGCGCAAGTTTGTAGAAGTTTGTTTAGGTTGTTGATTTTCAGAATTCTGACAATGGCAACATCCCAGTTGAATATCCATTAAAAGTATAATGAAATTTGATTGCGAATGCTCGGCTTAATTAATTAGGTAATTTTCTGTCTGCTTTTATAATGCGTTAATTATTTGATAGGCGTTTCGCGGATTTAATTTTTATTTAGTTACAACGCATTATGAAGTTTGGCTGAAAATGATCAAAGTGTAATAATTATTAATTTAAAAAATATCGGAGTACGTTTTTACGGTTTAACAAATTCAGTATCCTGAACAGACACTCTGTACATGATCAAACATAATTGGACATAACAGCACCAAGATATAATCAGAGCTCTTTTCTTTACGATTTAGGAAACATGCAAACAAACAATACTAAACTTAAATTAATGAGAGAAGAAGATAATTTTGAATATATTTTATCGATGCATATTATCTTTTGATTGTAATACTAATGCTCTATTTCTGTGTGTGTATATAGTTCCTATGTGCGTTCAATGGCCGGAGGCAGCGCTGAGGGGCGTCGCGGCAATCCAGCGCGGACGCACCCGTACCGCGGCATATCCAGCAGCAGCAGCTGCCGCCGCCGCGTTCGCGCGCCATCCGGCGCCGTTGGCAGGCGCACTCAGCTATACGCCGGTGTTGAACACATTGCCTGTGGACGGTAGCGTCTACTATGACCCGTTTCTGGCGCATGCCGCCTCTGATCCAAACTACAGGTTACAGGTACGTGCCCCCGCGGAACATTTTCATCACAATTACTATCCTCATCCGCACGATCCTGAGCTCTATCCTCATCACCACCACTTTCTACATCACAACTCGCAAAATCGTCGTCGTCGTCGTCGTTATTCCTCCTCTGCGGAGGAAGATGAGGATGACGAGGACGACTACGAGCAACCATCTCATTCTTCACCTCGTACCTATTCCCAGTCTAACTCATCGTCGAACAAGTGTGACAAAGAGCCCCCATCGCCATCCTCTTCGGCCGGTCACAGTAGCAGGAAGAGAATGCATTTCGACAATAATTAGTGAAACGCAAGTTAGCACTACGCATATAGTTAATGCACGCAGCAATTGTACTTTCCCAGCAGTGTTGTTTGGGTGCATATGGCGGTTGGCGTATGCGTTATATACTTGCTTCTCTTGGTTAGGTTGCGTTTTTTAGTATTGATATTTAATTATTAATTTTGAATTGATCAGACGATTACTGTTTGATGTGAGAGCGACACATTCATTCATACGTAATATGTATGCATAGACTCGTTCACTAGGGGACTGAGGGCATTTTCATTTGTTTTTATTCATTGCTTTAATACATAAATTATTACAGAAGAAACAAAGAGATTTTTATGTTAATTTAATTAATATTTTTAAGCCTCCCATTCTAAACTGAACAGTCTGTCATGTCTTAGTATTTATTCTCGTACTATAAAATAATCAACTACTTTGTTAATTAACAAATTGCCTTAGATAAGTTTTAAATATTTGTTTCGAGTTTTAAGTCACATCAACAATGTGTTAATGCACTCAAATTGGAATGATTACATGTTGTATCATATGACGAAATTCCGTTTTTCTTTATTTATTATTGCAGCTGAAACCTTGATATATTTATATTTAAGTAGTGGAAATGCAACGAAAATTGCGTGTGTTTCAGGACTGGGAAATGATAAGATATGATAATATTTATTGTAATCCAATACGCGTAAGTCTCATAGTCATTTAGCTGTTTGGCGGTAAGTGCGAGTTCAAAAAAACAATCGTTCTAGGCAACCAATTATACTCTGTTCCCATTAGGGGGCGTCACTGATGCGATTCATTGCAATAGTTTTCAAACTTTCCGAACAAGCTGTTGGTTGTCTTAAGTATTCATGATATTATTGATTAATAATTAATGTCACGGAAAAATGTGTAGGACGGTTACTCCACATTATGAATGTGGAAACTATCAACAGCGTATGCCGTACTAATGTACGGTTCCAGATCCTGATTCTGATTCCCGCTGGTTTTATTCTAATCGCAAGATTCTATTATTTTTAACAACTGCAATTCTCCACTTATTCATGAATTAATTTTGTTATTGAATGATAAATTATTTTTTAAAAGGCGTCGAAACTAAATTTTGTAATTTTAGGCTGCAGCAGCTGCTGCTCCCCTGCTAAAAACACCTCTCTCGACCGCCCAACAGGCGTCGTACGCGGCCGCCGCAACGTATACGGCAGTAGCTGCGCGATACGGAGCGGCGGCAGCGGCACAACCCGTCGCAGGATATGCGACCGTAGCAGGATACGGTCGAGATTATGAGCCGTACCTGGGCCACGGCATAGGACCAATGGCAGGCTATGGGGTAAATACAAAGCACAGATCGCAAACTGAGATCTTAACTATCCCCACCGCTTTCGGGCTGATGCCGAATACTAATTGTGGATTATTTTTAGGCTGCTGTGTATCGGAGCGGATACAATCGATTCGCGCCCTATTGAAGTGTGACATATCGGCAGCTCGCATACGGCCTACATATACGTGTAAGGGATGCTAAATAGGAGATGCATGAGCAAATACATACAAGAGAAACATAAAACAAAAACATACACAAATATGAGCGACAGACAAAACAAACGATAATTGCATATAGATGAACGCGCATATGAAAATACTCAACCAAAACGACGTTGTACATGTACGTAGCCAAAGAGCTGTTTCATTCACTAACGTACCCTTGTGATATTCCTTCAGCTCTCTCTTCTATCTCTCTAACTAACTAGCTAACTACTATTCAATCTCTCAATATAAATACGTCTAACAAATACATCTCAAATATTATGTATATGCAAGATGCAAAGAAACAAACTAGGAAAGAGTAATTATACATCATGGAACAACAATTTTTTGGAACAAGTAAATTAGATTTTAAGGATACTAATTGCTAGTTTTTGATGCCAGAAGAAATGACATTGAAACAAGATTCGTGCGGGATGTGAGCGAAAAGTTCTATAATTATATAAATACATTGAATATATATTATTGATACATACAGATTGTATCTCACAGACTAGTATATTCATAAAATGTGTCATATTTTAAACGTAAGTAAGTGCAAAATTATGAAGACAGTAATAATCGAAAATAATTGATATGATAATGATGATGATGATATGGCTGTTGATTATTTTCTACAAGTGCATGTATATTCTAATTATGCCCAAAAGTATAATATTACTATTTCTCTATACATGACATGCTTCGAAGAAAAGGAAATCGTGCATCACATCTTTATGAACGAACTTATATACTCAGTTTTCTTTTTAAATGCTTTTCATAAAATATAGTTTGCAGAATTCAAACGCAACACGTATGATTGCACAAATTTGTATATTTAATATTCAAACTTTTTGCGGTAGAATTATTAGTCATTTTGTTTTCATATTATTCATTTATCTAACTTTTTTCTATTCGTATTATTTCAATAACGCACATCAAACAGTAATCGGAGAAAAATGCGTATATGTAATACTAATGCTCTATAGCGTAACCAAAACCACAAAATAGTTATTGATATATAATTGTAAATATGCATACATGTCAAACATCTTAGAACTGAACATTGATAGAAGATTGTTATTATCGATAAGTTTACGTCACACTGCGAGTTTAAAATAATAATGTTATCTGAACGTAACATGCACAAATAATATTTTATCCGAATATGAAACGCACATGAATATCTAATTAAACGCCGACTAACTGTAATAAATGTACATTTATTATTCACAAACTTAATATCTACATTAAATAAATGTACGGATATGTGACGTAAACTCATTGAAGGTAAAAAGAATACCGCCCTGGCACTGATTTTTAAAACACAATTAGTCTTATTATTTTTATAAGTCTTATAAATTAAGCTGCGTTAATTAAACCTCCATATATATCTTATTACCTGCATGCGTACTGAATTTATACATATGCACATAGAGCATAGTTACGATAATATGAAAAGGTAAAATCCGTTTGTAGAATAATCTAGAACGGAGGCGACAAAACAAAGTCATTGGCTGTCTGAGTATAGAAAATTATGACTATTTGGAAAATGTAGTTAAGAACGTAATGTGATTTTCTATCGGTGAATGTCTGAAGAAAATTCCATTTTATTCACATTATATTCCTTGAAAGTAGTCACACATTATATAAAAAACTTATATGATTATAACTATATAATATGGGAGATCTTTCCGCATGCCAAATATTTATAATATTCATTCATATTTGCTCATTGTAAACATAACGTGACACTTTTTTTATGTAAAATGGAACATCGAACACAATTCGACCTTTATGAAGGGGAAACTAATTTCTCAAGCAGTTATTTGAAGCAACTGATTCCACAATAACTACATTATACATTAACGTTAACAAAAAAGTAATAATTTAACGTGGAGAAGAATGTTTAATTGCGGAATTTCTACACTCCTTTAGTTCACAAATTTTTAAATTTACATTTGCATTCATAGATTTTTGATTCTGTAAGAAAAGGAAATGAAAAGTACATACATATCTCACGTTACATGAAAGATTAAATTGTGCGTATAAGCAAGCTCTCTATTACTATTATGAGTAATCTCAGTTTTGACAAAAAATATTTTTGCAGGCCAATCCTCTAGTCTAAAATATTAACATAATTGTTTATCTTATGTTTCATGTATGTACAAATATCATACTGACAATTGACTTCAACAAGCATTATATTTCATTGAATTTGTAAAGAACAATACTACATTCAAAACCGTAGAATTATATATTAAAATTTAGATGCTAAGGGTGATTACAAACTATGATGAAACATTTTATGTTTATTAGAAATGTTGCCCAGAATACGCGTTATTAATAATGGAGGAGTAATAATTATTTTATGTTTACTGTACAAGCACAAAGTTAATATGATTGAAGATATTGAAGCGTATAAGAAACAAATAATACATTATTACATATTTACTGTACTTTCCTTTACTTTATTTCATTCTACGTATACCCTAAAAGGAAATATTATACCCTAAAGGAAATATTACAGTATTATAAAATTGTAGATTAAAATAAAAATAAAGATCATACAATTGATAATTTAAATACCTGTTAGCGAAATGACAAATTGCTGCACCGCTATATTTAGGAATATTTGTGTAATTTATTTACAATCATTACGTGGTTCGGGGCTCTCGAAATTTCGAAGGAAAAGCTGGGGGTCCATCTGAACTCGTAATGGCAAACATCTGTGCATTCTGGCGAGCTGAGGTTAGATCAGGTTAGATTTGTTTCGACCGGCTGTTAGTTGCTGATAGTGTCTTATTATTATTGTGGTCCATCATGGCAATTAATATTAATGATTTGGATAGTTTAAACGTCTTTAAACAGGCAATTCAAGCAAATGCGTTTTGTGCTGAGGGATTAATTAATCGATTTCCAATCCATGCTATTCTTGAAGTTGTTCCCTATGAATATAAGTTAATTAGGTGAGGTTTACAAAGGTTATAATACAATTCCTTATGTTTAATAATTCTTGAGTTCCAGTGCAATTGCTGATATAATAATACAATTCAATAACAATGGAGAATTATATACCAATCAGAATCAAAGTATAGTTGTGAATGTTGTGAAATTTTACATTACAAATATTCGTTACTACACCATCCAAGGAGAATTGAAGGATTGTATCTTTGTCAAGTTATTTTATCATTTTAGTTGCATATTTAATAGGTGAGATGGGCATTTAAATAAAATACCCGGCATAATTATGCCTCTTAAGAATTTCAGAGCTTGGACATAAGTTTGCCAATTATGAATCATTAATTTCCTTACTCCTAAGCATAGGGGATAGTCCTAAAGTTACAAAAATTATTCAGAACTATCTATGTAATATTGTTATTGATCTGGTAATTTATCATGGGTTTACTGGGGTGCAAACCAATTCAACTTGTCTTCTTTCTGAAGTTTGGTTATATGAAATTGATGAATTGGAGCGTTATTTCTTTGCTACTGCTATACTTTGGTAAGAAGAATCATATTTAATATTTTTATATTTATTCTAATCATATATATTTATTCAAAAGTGATTCAGCTTTAGGAAATGTTGAGTTCATGAATGAGGTGTGTATGTATGTTAAAACTTGCATTCCTAAACTTCTTCAAATGGTAATTAATTATCAATGGACCAGAACCTCAAACTCATTGTATTAATTTCTAGATTACAACAACAAAAGTGACAACTTTAATGAATATTTTAGTTCGGCTTGAAAAAATTTATAATAATTGTAAGAACATTACTTTTCTCAAGTCATTGTCACACACTTTAATTGTACACGGTTTTCCGGTTGTATTTCGGAGTTATTTAAACTGTCCAATGACTTGTGCGGTTGTTGTGCAAATCACTTTACATATCATTTGTATCGAATTCGACGAAACTCCATGGCTAGGAAACGAGTCACTTAACGACGTTATTAAACGATATGTAACGCCTAAAATTGGATATTCATCTGTACAAGAAAATGATTGCGAAATATGTTTTGTATTTTATTATTTACAATACATGCACAATCCGTGAGTACTATTTGATTAGTAATTATATAGTCCTAAACCATCATGTAGTTGCAGTCTTGACCCGGAAGAAATTAATCAAAGAGTAGGTCATTTCAAAAACGCACCTGACAATCCGGCAGTTTTTAAGGCACTTTTGCTTCTCTATCCTGTGTACAAAATCAGGAATCCTGGACTGGAACAATCATTATTGAAGTCATTATTAACTCGCGGTGACTCTTATTTGACGTATAAATTGGAACAGTTATTATGGATTTTAAAACAATCCAACCGTACATTGAAATCTAGGACATTAATAAGCTGGCTACAACAGTTAGAGGAAGCTCAACTGCAGGATTTTGTAACAAGTGTCAGCTCCACTATTGGCAAACAATGTACCATTGATATTATTCATTTATTGGAATTAACCCTCGATATAAATTGTTTGAATAAAGTTGCCAGATTATTAGAGATTCTTCAAAGCAAACACTCTGAAGATTTTGATGAAAAATTAATTGACTACCTCTGCGAGAAGACTATAACTATGGGCTCATTGAAAGTGATTTTAAGTTTGATTCAACACTATCCAATGCCTAATTCAGAGAATAATTGGAAGCACGATCAGGGCATGGTAAAGGCGCAAATGCTTTTTCACCGTTTCATCGCTATTTTGCAATTTTATGGTGAAAATGAAATGGAATATGATATGCGTGCATTAGTATTGTACA
The DNA here is from genome assembly GCA_030264675.1 of Anaulacaspis nigra. Classification (NCBI taxonomy): domain Eukaryota; kingdom Metazoa; phylum Arthropoda; class Insecta; order Coleoptera; family Staphylinidae; genus Anaulacaspis; species Anaulacaspis nigra. The sequence continues at coordinate 114,037 of JARJDV010007557.1, read as the reverse complement.
GTTTACGTAACTTATGCATTATTTGGAAATCCTATGATTTTATTGTTGGGGTAGTCGACGCGCATCTTCTAGGTTCCCTAAGTTATATTTTAAATGGGAGTAATGCAAATAGTTGTATTATTGCTTTAAGATTTATAATATTTGCTATCAAAATTCAGGTAGGTGTTTCGATATAGTAACGTTTATAATCGAAAATTTATAAATAAAATTGATATTTTCTTTTTGTAGGCAAAGTATAAAATTGAAGCAAACTTTCAACAAACGTTAACAATTTACAATGTTAAAGATCCATATGTACTAAAGTGGTCGTTAGCATTATGGAATATCCTCTTATCGGGCAGAGTATCGCGCCCGATCGTTGAATTACCTACGCCACCACTTGCCCTGTACCATTCATTAATGAATTCTACATTTATCCATAATGCTAACATTATGCGCACTCTGACAAAACTAGTTAACAAATACGAAGCTTGTGCTTCTTCGCAATGTAATCCTATTGCGTTAAGTGAAATGATTTCGCACGGCAAGCCTAGTACTTCATTTACAAGTTTTATAATTGCTTGGATCCAGAATATGTCGAGCATATCATACGTTTCGGATGTGACAATATCCAATATTCGAACATATATTCGAATTGCCTTGGAAGAAAATGAGAATGATGTTCACGCCTTATATTTATTGAAAATATTTTCACATGTAGAGCACAATTCATTCATGAAACAGTATTATTAACAGAATTATTTTTATTTGCCTTAGAAGAAAATGAGAATGATATTCACGCCCTATATTTATTGATAATATTTTCACATGTATAACACACAATGTATTTATGAAACCGAATTATTTTTAGTTGACTTATCAGAATTCAAATCATTACGTTATATTTTTATGAATATAAATTATTATTTACCAAAACGAATGTGTTAAAATTAACTTTGTTACAGCCAACGACAAGTGCTATAATTGGGAATTCGTTCAAATATAGTTGCAGTTTGATGCGTTTAAATGGACGATTTTTATATTTAGATGTGGCGAGTGAGTTTTTAGTGTGCCTAGTGTCCTATAAATAGCAGGATACGAAGGAGTAACAGTTTCATGTGGATCGTTTGCTGATGCGTGTTTGAATCGTAGCGAACCTGCTGCCACTACATAGATGCTGTTTTGTATGACGATGTTATTTATCATCCGTCTATATTTGTCTCTCCTACATACTTAGAACAAGTGGCTGACTCGGAACACGCGCGCGCGTTTCTAAAATACACTTGCGGTGTACGGCGATTTATAAATAATTTCCAAACCATGCATATTCGTGCGATTGCTAAATTTGGAACATGCGCACTCTTTGCACTGTTGTATCATTTTCTAGCAAGTTAATTACTTGAGATTGTGGATTGTTTTATTTTAGGAATTTTATGAGTGATTACAAATGTTTCCATCAATAGTTGGTTGTGTTGCGTACCGCGAATGGACTAGCGGATGCGTTCATTTCGAAAGAATAAGTAAGGTTTATTTATAATTAAGATACTCTATTTTTATCACAATGCAACCTTGGATCGCGCAGTTTTACACAACGAAGCGATGCTGCGTACAATTTCTGCGGGTTTTGTTCAGACAAGTTGTGCGGCAGCAGTATAGCAGCGCAACGCAGCTTGGGAGCATAAATGTATTATCCTTGCAGGACGAATAGCCTATAATTACACAGTCATATAAATTCTATCATGTTGCTTCTAATACTTATATATAGCAGATTGAAGCTATTTAGGAATAGATTATAGAAGAGACGATCATATTCAATTGGAGAGTCGGTTGAGTGAATCAGTCAGTTCGGTTGCATAATGTTATCCTGCGATTTCGCAGGAATTCAATATATGATATAAAGTTGTACTATAGCAAACAAATCAGTTTGCATGAACAGATTTTTGGTTATTAGGAGAGGACCAAAAACAAGCTTTACACGAACTGATTCGTGGATAGCTTATTTAATGGGAATATGATTTGTTTTTCCGCAATATTGCGCGATCATGTCCAAGTTGCGGCTGCTCAGCAGGTCGCGAGCAATGTTCGCGTTTTCCTGCTGCCATGACGAGGATAACGAAATGTTAGCGCGCGCTTGTTCGGCAGCGAACCAAACACTGCTGACGGGCAGGCAGTTAGTTTGTTGAGCGCATTGTACGTGGTCCGTGTGCTCTCTCCTGCTGACTAGCAGGCGTTTCGGCTTGCGTGTCGTGTTGTTAAATTGTATGGATTGTACACGTTCCTGCGTGCGTCGTGTATGCTTAAGCGAGGAACAAAAACGCGGACGCGGAGCAGGAGCCAACGTGGTGCATTTGCAGGAGCGCTACCAGTCGATTGTTTGCCGCCGAGGCATGCAGCAGGAGGCGAGATGAGCGCACAAATACGCGTGCGAGGAGCCGTCGGTTGCCTGCTGCGAGGAGCTGCTGCTGCCTGCCATTTTGTGCGTTGTGTGGTGATCCGCGCGCGCTGAGCGAAAATTCGATGTGTTGTTTTTTCAACGCGCTCTCCTACGTGTATGGTGATTGTGTTATACGCGCGTTGCCGTGCTGATTAAATCCGAAGCAGGAATAGCAGGAAAGGCGACAGCGGAGGCGGCACTCAAGCGTACTGCGTTCATCCTGCGGGCAGGCTGCACGTGTATTGTACTTTTCCTCACACTTTAAACTGCTAAACTTACTCTTAGAAGAAAGAATTTGTTAGTGCGCTCTTTCATTGCGTACGTATTGTTTTAATTTTCTGCTGCAATCGCAGAGATCATCATCGAATTGCATCAATCGGCGGTGTAATGTAGAGATTCGCTTTAATCATTCCGCAAAAGCGACCGAGAACGCATCGTTCATCCAGCCGAAGTATGGCCGAGCAGCGAGACGCTCCCGAGCGCCTGCTGGAGCAGCAAATCCTTCAGCTGAAGAAGCAGCATCAGATCCAGCATCAAATCTTGCTGCAACATTTTCAGCAGCAGCAACAGCAGCTCGCCGAGCAACATGCGCAACAATTGCGACTGCACCTTAAGGACTTCTGGGAAAAGCAGAAGCAGCTACAGGAGATGAAACACCGCGAGCAACTCGAGGCGCTGCGCAAGAAGGATAAGCACGAGGAAAGTGCGGTTGCCTCCACGGAGGTCAAGCAAAAGTTACAAACTTTCCTGCGACAGCGCGCGTCGGGCAACTCAAAGACTAATCTCAATCAAAACCAGGAGAATTCGTGGTGAGTCATTTTTAAGTTGCTCTTTTCTTCTTTCATACTTATGCGTTCACCGAAACACTTGACTATATCGATTACGTGTTTCGCTAGGTCAGGTTTAAAGTGCGCGCCCTTTTAACTAGTATTTTATTACTCACTGTGGTGAGTCGCTTTGTATTTGATGCTGAGCGGTGTAGCAGGAATGCCTCATCGTGCGGTTAATGTACTCGTGCGCTCGCTGAATGCACGGTTATCATCAGCAGGCGGCGGCAAAAGGAGAACGATGCGTTGCATAGCAATCAGCTGATGCTTTCCTGCCGTACATGTATTGCTCAACTTATACGCATCGGGCAAAAGTCATGGAAATATTAATTCAACGACGACACATGTATCTAGTATTAAAACCGCTAAAGAAAGACGTTGGTCCTTTATTATGCAGAATATTAAATCGGCACCTACATTTATTTGCAAGTTCCATAACACATTAGACCGCGCGCACGCACGTGTCGCAACCGATTCAATGTTAATTTATTTTCATATTTCATTTCATCTATCTATGCCGGTCATTGAGTGTATGTATTTTAATGTGTACAAAACACATGCGGAGAGTGCGCATTTGAAAATCGTTTGGAATGGCATTAGGTCGCATATTTTATTATATGTTACCATTCTCCAACTGCTGCGGTGTGGAACTGATAACTTTTATCGTTATTTTTAGACTGATTTGAATGGAATATTTCGTATATAGCCGTGGACACATGCTTGTATTCTGTCCATAATAAAAACAAATTATACCACCGCATAATTAATATATACGGTTGGGTACATTGGGTACAACTCCGATACGCGCTCACAATTTACCGATATTCGACAAATATAAAAAAACGAATAAACAAACCGTGACGTTTATCAAGCGTTTTTATCGATAGCAGCAGTAAGCAAGTAAGGAGTAGCTAGCTGGGTAGCTGCTTATTATTTTTGATTTCATATTGACTCGTTCTTTCTTTGCTCTCATAATGTCTCACTAAGTTGCGCACTTGATAATTTAAGTCAACTATTACAATTGTCAAACGCACGCATCAATGGACGAAAAGTTTGACACATTCACAAACGAAGGTGTCTAATTATAGTAATGATAAGATTATATGAGTTTTATGCGCATGTAATAATTGTAGCACGCTTCGAATAGGTGTTCCTATTCCGATTCGGGCCGTAAAATTGTGTACGTGTCATTAAGGAATGCACAAAGCGCGCCTGATATCGAATAAAAACTGGGTACAAACGTTGAGGAAAAAGTCCGTAGTCAATAATGACAATATTAGCGTATTCTGCAATGCATTTCCGACCCGTCAATAGCACTAATACTGTCGTCATGTCGTTATGGATTAATAATTAATGAATAACAAACAACAAGTCTTGTTCTCGGTACCATTCATTGCAGTCCATTCAACACGCTCGTTTATGGATTAATTTCTCATGTGTGAGCAAACAATATGTACGTATATAATTAAAAGTATACAACATTTTAATAGGCTTATCATCCTCTCAGCAACTGATAAAAAAAACAACATCATGCGTTGAAGCACCGTCATACTGTGACGCTAAACGTGTGCATTTGAACGAAGATATGATGAAACTACATGTAGTGTAACAAGTTTAAATATAAAATTGATTTTCATTCACAAGCGTTGCGATGAGCGCGCGAGCGCCGCCCGCCCGCCTCTCAAAAATATCTATCTGCGAATTATTTTTATCCGCAAATCGCATGATACGCTCGCTATTCGCTTCCTCACACGTAATGAACGAGATTAGAGAGTGTCGTTGTTTGACGCGCTTCCACTTAACTTGTGCGATCAAACAACATTGTCGATTTTCATTATTATTAGCTCTCGATTTTCAATGGGAAATTGAAATGGTGCAACTATAAATAGGCGGCCGCAATGTGAATCACGTGTTAGTCTAATTTAATTATCACCTATATTGTAGATTAATAATTTAGAAAGGCCTCGACAGTAATGAGTCTATTATTGAATTGGTAATATCTCTTCAAATGTCATATACAGATAGATGTGTCAAATTTTGCAGAGTAATTAGTCATTTTTTGATGGAATAATTATTCTGATATCGTGCTTTGTATTCTTGTTAGTGCGTAAATAGATTGAATAGTCAATTGAAATGTACTCGTTAATAATGTACGTATTGAAATCATTGATGACAAATTCACAGAGTACTGCAGTGAATTGGACATTTGTACCTTTGTGTACGGAACAGTTATTATGCAAATATTTTTCGGTTAATCCGTGGATCAGCGGGATATTCGGCCACTTGCCAGGGACGCATTCGCGAGCGCTCCCGCGTTTCGCATGTGCATAATTCATACGCGAATGAGCGCTGACTTCTTAATGCGTGCGCGCGTTTGATTTATTCATTCATCAGCTTTTCTCTCGCAAATGAATTTAACGGATTTATCAGTGTGCTGCGTCATCCGCGAATGCCATTTAAATGCATGATAATTCTATTAATAAAACACCAATAGATACATTTTATATGCGTTGTAAAAGTGCACACAATTTACATTCATAATTAATCTTTGCATTACAACATAATGAACTGGTTTTGTCTCTCAAAGTACATCTGGTTAGTAATAATATTGTTCAACCAATAAAACACACTCATACATGTCTTACGCCACATGAAATTATTAAATTAAGTTTGCTGACTGATGAAGATTGCAGCAAGGTAATAATTACCTTTATGTTTATGTAAACAAAATTAAGTAAATGTGTGTTGCATAATGCAATTTGGGTAATTGCCTTATTAGATGGTGATCCTCTCTTATTTTATAATAATTCTGGTAGCAGAGGAAAGCATTGTAGGAAGACGGAATGTATGATGAGATGTAATTGAAATAATTAGACTTGTTGCACGCGCATTCAACTCGGACAACGATAGATTGTGAGCGAATATGAATATGTCAGACTTCCCTTGTTTTCGTACGGAGATAATATTTATAATTGCATCAACATACGACATGTGTTTCAAGATGTGATCCATAATGCGTTTGCCAAAGCAAACTGGCCTTTACATGCTGCTTGCTACTTGTTCTTTATGTTATTAACTGCGTTTGACTCATGGACTCGCCCAAAGCTTACAAAATCAATACGTTTAAGGCTCAATCCGGAATAAAAACTCATCATTTACCATTTTAAAGCATGAGATATACTTTAAGCTAAACCTTGCTTAGTGGCTGTTTTTAAATGTGACTGAACGTTTGCGATTATTAATTGGAACGTCATAAATAATTGCAATGATGATTACTTAATAGAATTTCGCTATTACGATGACGATTGCATTAAGTAGAATTAAGTATGTGTGCTTCTGTATAGTTTCCTAATTGCATAATTGCATTGTGCCTCATCGACATTTCTCTATGCGCACTATACGATGTGGGTTGTAATGAGTAGAGCATGAAGAATGCGGAAAGTGAATCTAATCGATTTGGTAATAAGTACATATTGAAAGTGTCAGCAATGAGTGAAGTCGAAAGTTACTTTTATCAGCTTTGACAATGCCGTTATCTGCTAACTGCGACCGAAATTACACAAAACGCTTATCGTTATTCTGTGTATACGTAAACTTGAAATAGTTGCACATACACTTAGCAAGTTATTGCGTAGACAAATTCTTATTATTTAATGGCTTATATTTTATTTTCGTATGCATTAGGTTTGAAGAGCGGACATTGCTGTGGTTTTTCACTCTAAATCTGTCGTTGGATTAATCATTATCTTTCTTTCATAAACATAATATACACGTATAAACATGAGATATGAACTGAGCAAATACTTGTCAATAACAACAAACGAGCAAATGGAAAATTGTTTTTCGGAAAAGTGAAAAGGTTTTCGAGTAACGACAGAATATTTCTGGACGCAAAATTATTTTGCTCATATTCAATTCATAAATTTGTAAGCGGATTGTTTATGTATCCTGGTACATTTTTAACGCAACTTATGTCGGAATGTGCTATTATAACATTGGCTATTTTTCGGATAGCGTGGCGGATAAATTTAAATTCAGGAGCGGGGCGAGAAAATGCAACTGAAAAACATTGAAAAAAGTTGCGTCGCGGCATGTCGCGTGCGTCATAGGAGTGCGCATATTTGAGTTATGTATTTTCGGCTCGGTCGAACTTTGACGCGCATTCTTTCATCCTTTTGCAAAATTTTGATTCACAAACTTTTTGCGTGCGAGATTCATCGCCGCATGTCTTGGATTCAAGTCAAGTGCACGTTTTACTTTCACGCGATTCTAAATGATCATTATTGATGATTACGACGATGAAGCAAGCATAACAATAATAAACATTGTAATATGTTTTCGTGGGCGTTTGACTCGTAGCAAGCCTAGGAGCGAGCTAGCCTTTCGTTGTACATAGATACAGCATTCACAAAATACCTAAGTGATTGATTCTTTTCCGCAATTAATGCTGAAAGAAGTTTGTATGAGTGTGTTTTATTAAAAAAAAAATTACTACGCATTACTTAGATACGAAAAGAAAAAAATGGTTTGGCATTGACAATTACACAATTCTATAATTCTATAAATACATGTACAAAAAATAAACACGGTAGATAAATAAAATTCAACACGTAGAGTTGAATGTCGTCAGCGGTATTCGTATGCGTATAAAAATTAAAATAATTCAATTTTAAAGGACTTCCTGCTTGTATGTAACGGTGTGCTTTAATACATAGTGCGTTCTCTCCGCATGTTTGATGAGACATAATATTTTGATTTCGTTTGAAAAGTATGATGCTCTTTAGCCTTTCATACACACGCACCCGCGCATCTGTATGTGCTTCTTGTATAAAAATAGAAAATCCATAAACTGATGGCTAGGTCATGAGAACGAACGCGCGCCCCGAAATTCTATAACAAACAGGCGGGCGCTGCTTTTTTGCACTGCTGTACACGCTCGCTATAAATAGCGCTACTGCCACTTAACGATTGCACAACACCTTTTAGCAAAAATAGCATAAAGAGTCCGGCGTTTGCGTTTGCTTCTTACACATTGTATAATTGCTGGTCATCATCATTCATCATTGAAACGGACCACCGTTGGTTTATTCATAAAATTATGAATTGCGGCAGGTCTCCTCATTTTGATAAATGCATTCCTGTTGATTGTCTCGTGTAATTCATATTGTTGATATTTACAAATAGGCGCTGCCATCAGAACGCATAATAAATATCGGGAAGAGAAATCAATCGAGCCATTGTTGTGCTGCTATAAATAATTTATGTGTCAGCCGCGCACGTGTACCGAACGCACTACCGCGCCGCCCCCTCGTCCTCATCCACCTTGCGTCCTTTTTTCCTGTTGCGCGCGCGCACTCTCATCGAAGTTATTTTTGGCGACAACTCACTTCTTCGTTGTCAGGTGGTCGCTTAGTTTTTCTTAGAAGCGCTCTCGTCTCTATTAGAACTCAATTTGACTATCCACCTACCTGAAGCTATTTTTAATACTGATATTGATTACGTTGCAGTACAAGATAAACACGACCTATTTTTATCAGTGCATATTACAGAAATGAAAATTATGACGGCTCGTCGCCGGCAGCACGTGCGAAGAAGCCGCACAGACCTGAGGTTGCTGTAGCAATAACCAGAAATAGAAATATTATTGATTAACCAGTCTACCCCTTCCGTCCGAGAGCGCACTTAGACTCGGCGGTCGCGCTTCAGGCCACCCCTTAAGAAAGGTTCGTTCCTTCGTAATAGCAACGGTAGCGGCGACGGTCGTAGCAACAACGGGCACGTATGTGCTTGGCATTCTTCACCTTAATTCAGGCATGGCCACACATACATTCGCGTTATTTTGCTCAACTTTGTATACAACATTTTGCGCTATTGCTTCGCGAAGGAAATGATCGCGTGCGCTCATTAGGCGGCTCGTGCCGGCAAGGACCTCCAAGGGCGCGTGTAATCAGAATGAATCTGTCCCACTTCCGGCGCGTTCGATGCCGGGATATTGCCTTCAAAATGCGATTACCATAACATAATTCTCGGGCTGTATGTTTCTCAGAATTTTCAAACACTTGCGATGCTTAATTAAACTTTTTAATAGCTGTTTTGATGATGATATAATTCTGCATATCGAAATGCAATTGCAATTTGCAGTTATAATATTTTTTATGTAATTGATTAAAAGTACGGCACTGCTCTTTTGTTGTTTTAGCATTGCAAGTAACCACATATGAACGTGTTCATTTTATTGTGTATTGAATATGTGGAAATATTTTGAGTTGTACTTTTACATTCCAACGCTGTATACATACACTCTTTCGCTGTCGTATATTGGGCTGCCTTAATGGATTCATAATGGATACAAAATATCAATAAAAGTAGTGGCAGACACACATTGTCATAAATGTGCATAAAATGTGTATAAATAGATACAGCACTTTGATTATGCACATTCATTGTGCACGTAATAAGTATTCTCAATTATAATGATGGAATTCTACAAACGGAGAAAGAAAGCAAACGTTGGCTGATATTAATAACTATTCATTAACAAGTTGTAAACAAAAATTTTCGTTAACGGCGCGCACAGGAGAGTGATGAGCGTATTTATTTACATACAATTAGGTGGGCAAAGTCCGAACAAAACAAAAATGCCTGTATTTGCATTGGGCAATCCGAATACATACTAAAACTTTGATTAGATTGCCTCGCATATTTACACTTTTCAAAACATGTACACGGAGAGCGAGAGAGATATTACTTATATTTAGACTAACTTTCTTTTTAACTATGCAGAAATAATTTTCAATTGTTCTTAAGTTTCATTTGCGCTTCGTAATTTCTTCACTAACCTGGCTTAACGTTGCTTACTATTTCTATGAGACACACATTTCCAAAAGCAAAGAAGGAAGTGTTCGAGGTATCATGCATCTCAGTGTGCACTGAGCTGAGTGCATTAGCAATCCGCCCGCAACAGTGGCGCGTGTTTAGTTAACTCTTAATTCAGCTTAAAAATAGCCATCGTAACGCACGCCGGCACAAGTAAAGTGTGTGTATGTAGGTCGTTTCATAATTACTCTCGCTATTCTCTCGTGGCCGCCCCATGCACGAACAAAATGTGCTTCGAATTCGATACAAATGCGCTTTTCATTTTATGAAATACTTTGTTAGGCAAGAACTTTCGTCATAACTTTTTTGCTTGCTTCTCATCTTGCAGGTCCTTTTAATCAAATCTATAAATAGCGCGCTACCCAGCTTTTGTTCTCTACATTTCCATATTATGTCGCCGTATGTTGGTTTATGACTGGTAACAGTATTAACCATCGAGATTGATTTGACATTGAGTGTTTTTTGTTTGTCGCTTTTCTTTAACATTTATAAATGTCTGCATGTCGTGTTAACTGTAATCATTAAGTAAAACAACACCCGCTAATATTCCAATTTCGTTTATACTAAAATAAAAGTGCATACTAATCTTACAAATTAATGGACACGGCCTGTTTATAAGTGCTATTCATATTTATTATTAATCAATGAAGTATGTACATACCTCCTAGCCTTGTGTTTCTGGTGGGCAGCGTATTAATTTTGAACTTGCTCGCGTACCTCGGCAATGAAGCAACCTTGAATTAACGTGTTGTGTGTAGTTTGGTGAAATTGAAATTGTTTGTCTCGACACAACCAGCTTACCTATTTTATAAAATCACAACGCGGGTATATACACACGCAGTAAAGAACATGTAATTTCCGAAGGAAGCATATATTTTAAGGAGTATCATGTTTTTTATATTATACTTCGGTTTGCAAATGCTCGAAACATGTGTTTACAAATATGTTTAAACTAGATTAGATGTAAGAACATGATGACGAAGAAGAAGAACCTATGATGAATGTAAGCACGCGCGCGTATTATGATTATGTGGGGCGCTTTATCTATTTTTAAATGCGCGACGTGTGGGAAACCACTATTTTTCATTCAGTTGGCATTGTTGTGGATGCTGCTATTTTATTTGTGGCAACTTTGCGCAATACTATTGCATTTGGTTTTAATGCTGCAAAAACATACTATGTCTAATTGGTGTTTATTACATTTCCAGGCCGGAGGGCATGGATACGAGTTCGGATCAACCACATAGCAACGATTTTCCTCTTCGAAAAACAGGTACGATTGTGAGCTGTAGCCATGTTGTTGAATGCGAATCTAACACAGCGTTGTTTTAGCTTCCGAGCCGAATCTATTAAAAGTACGCTTAAAGCAGCGCGTCATGGAGCGTCGATGCAGTCCAATGAGCAAACGGCACCTGACGACTAACAGCTTGAAGAAGAAGATTCTCAGCTCGTGTATGCCGCCAAGCGAGTCACCACCACAGGAACCGCCAAAGGAACTCAGCCCACCGTGTGAATCAGATGAGTATCAACGCCATCCACTCTTCAGTAGTCCATCAATGCCCAATATTTCGCTTGCGGCGCAACATGTTTTATCCCCTGATTTGTCGGAAGCAGCGTTGCGTGCAGCTTGCACCGCACGCCTCGGAATGCCACTCACCGGACAAATGTTACCCGGAACATTACCCTTCTATCCATCGCTGCCGGCGATTGAGAGCGAACACGAGGAATCGGGTGCGTTGGATACCATTAGCGAGTTGCAAGAGCCTGCAATGCGTGGTGTAATTCGGCCCTTGGGACGCACACAATCCAGTCCGCTACCACTGCGTCATCCGATGCTAGACGGTAGTAATCACCACCATCAGCACCACGTACCTGTGCAGCTACCGCCGCAACCACCACCGCCCTTGCCCGAAGAACAGGAGCAGCGTGATCTAGAAATACGCGGAAACGAGGCAAGAAGGTATGTGTTCAGCATGCGTTGCCATCGAATGTTAAATTTTTGACGCTTGCAGTATTCGTCCACTCTCAAGGGCGTCGAGCAGTCCGGTGGTACACTTGAATACGCCGAATGCACTGCAGCGTCGACGCGCTTCCTCGACGCCAACAACAGGCCTAGCGTATGATAATCAAATGCTTAAGCATTCCTGCACCTGTGGTAACAATTCATTGCACCCGGAGCATGCGGGTCGCTTGCAGAGCATTTGGGCGCGCCTACTTGAAACTGGTCTGGTGCATCGCTGCGATCGGTTGCGGCCACGTAAAGCGACCACAATGGAGATACAACTTTGTCATTCAGAAGCGCACTCCCTTCTATATGGCACAAGCTCATTAAATCGGCACAAGGTGGATATGAGCAAGCTGAGCGCTTTGCCAGTTACCGCATTTGTGCGGCTTCCTTGCGGCGGCATTGGTGTCGACTCCGATACTACATGGAATGAATTGTATACTGCACCTGCGGCACGCATGGCAGTCGGATGCACTGTGGATCTAGCATGCCGCACGTGGACGGGCGATATTCGCAATGGATTCGCCATTGTTCGGCCTCCTGGCCACCATGCGGAAGTCCAGCAGGCGATGGGCTTCTGTTTTTTCAATTCCATCGCCATTGCTGCTCGCTTATTGCAGAAAGAGCATCGAGTACATAAAATACTCATCTTTGATTGGGACGTCCATCATGGTAACGGTACTCAAAGCATTTTCTATGACGATCCTCGTGTATTGGTGATGTCAATGCATCGACATGATGAAGGCAATTTCTTTCCTGGTACGGGTAACCCGGACGAGTGCGGTTCTGGCGCTGGGCTCGGTTTCAACGTGAACATAGCTTGGTCGGGTGGTCTTAATCCGCCCCTGGGCGACTCGGAGTACTTAGCTGCGTTCCGAAGCATTGTGATGCCGATTGCGCGTGAATTTAATCCAGACATTGTGCTTGTGTCAGCTGGTTTTGATGCGGCAGACGGTCACGCACCTCCGCTAGGTGGATATCGCGTAACGCCAGCGTGTTTTGGCTACATGACTCGTCAACTTATGCAATTAGCAAATGGCAAAATGGTTCTTGCCTTGGAGGGCGGCTACGACTTGGCGTCGATTTGTGATTCCTCTGAAGAATGTGTGAGAGTTTTATTAGGTGATCATCCTGCGGCTATTCCACCCGCAGAGTTAATTCGAACGCCCTGTGAGAATGCAATTATTGCGATGCAAAAGGTGATATCAATTCAATCCCTGCATTGGCCATGTCTGCAGGAGGGAGCAAAAAGTGTGGCATGTTCTCACAACGACGCTGTTAGAAATGAGAAAGATGACAAGGATACCGTTTCCGCTATGGCGTCCTTATCAATGCAGCAAAATCTTGCTGGATATCCCAGCCCAGAAGGACCTAGATAAATAATTAGCTAGATAATACGAGAAAAAATAAATGAAAGGAAAACGAATGTGAAATCTCTTCTCTCATCGGCAAACTGTACATTCCGACGTTTGCAGAAAGTAAATGTCCTTAAATTGTAAGATCAAATTATCGTGTGTTTTATTTTTGTTAAATACATTTCGAGTTTTTAAAAATATACGTTAAACTATTAATGTAACCGCATGCATATTAATTGTACTGGCAATTGTTGTGCCAATAATTGCGGAAAATATAACGCTCAGAAAACAAATTTATAAATTTGTTTCATAATATTGATAAAAGTTTATACCAAAACGAATGATTATTATTTACTAAATCGGTTATATATAAATGTTAATTATTTTTTTAATCGTTATTCATTTGCTTCCACATAATGAACTTTACTTATCAAAATTATCTTATATATTGATCCTGTTTAATGTCAATGTTTATCATCATGTATTTTAAATGTTTTCAGGTATTCAAGTTGAAGTTACATACAAATTCAAATTTTATTCTTATATTTCTCATGACTAACTTAAAGAGTGTTATAATAATAATTATTATTTACTCGGGAGTCGACTTCTAAACAGTTTCTTGTATAGATAACATTTATTGCGAAAAAGGTTTCTAATTCAAATAAGGTATAGTTTTATCGGAATCAGTCTGCCAGTCATAGAGTCAAAATTCTATACATAAACTAGCTGAAATTAATTGATTTCATTATTCACTGTAGATTTTTCTTTTATAATAGTAAATCTAGGGGTTATCACCTTAGGCACACGGTTGTGGTTAAGTGCAACGTTGAAGAGATTCGGGTTTGATTCTCGTGACAGGCTATTAAATGTTAAGTTTTAAATTCAAACTAGCTCAAGAATATAAGAGCAAGATCAGAACTGCAGTTGCAACACCGTTCCATTTTTATTTTGCATTCCTGGTAGGCTTCAAGGGGCCCCGGTGGAGCCATACTCATTTGAGGTGTCCGCAGAGCATACAAGGATCTCATTGTTGATTTTTGGAGCGTGGTTCCGGAAGACTTAAGATTGTCATCAGACGACCCACCCAAGCTACGCACCCCGGCAGGCCGACTGGCTCGGACGGAGTCCGACCGGTAGCTGCCTCCCCATCACTCCCCATTCCCGGTTTTCGTTACAAACAGTGTTCTGCTCATGACAATATGAGTGGCGCCCTCCAATGTCACCAAGTATAGGATTTACGGACACTTGAGTAACTATTATATTCAATTATTTAGAAAAATAATTTATTTGTATCCTTTCATAGGATTCGAACGCAGGACTCCCAGGTCACATTCAATCAGAGTATAACACGTGCTACTAATGGTCGCAAGCTGGGGGTTAACTCATATTACTGTGCCTATGTGATCATCACAACAACACGATTCGGTTAGAATTATTTTCAAAATATTTGGTTTGAATATTCCTTTAAATTATTTAAAAAATAATTAGGTCATAATGATAAATCAAGAAGAAGATGAAATGATAAACCAGTAAACTGAATATATTTTTATTGAATAGAAACCTTTTGTAATTGTAGAATCTTTTTATTTATAATAGCTATTTACATGTTATGTATCAAATGTTCTTTTTGTATATTTCTTGCATAGTATTTCCTCATACTTTGTTTCATTATAATATAATAATATCGTCATTATCGTCACTTGATAATAACAATTATTTATATGTAATCATGGTATATTATTTATATATATATTTTCATATTTTTAAAAGTTCAAATAGATTCTTTCAGTGTTCAACATTAGCGTATATGGTATATGAATTTCATATTTTCATTTAAATACACATTTCATACTTTGCTTTTTATCGTTTCGCTATAATACTTTTATAGCCACTTCACTGTTTCAACGTAATAATCGTAAATGGCCAACAAGAGAGAATCATTAATATTTCATTTTTTCTGAATAATGAAATGAATTAATTAATTTCTAATTTTATTATAGCTGCCGGTTGCGATATCGCTATTTATGCCTATTATGATATAGAAATGCTCACTGAAAATTGATTCCTCTTTATACATATCATTGGTATATTGGTAATGATGAGAAATTAATATATTTCAACATTTTAAATTTTATCAATCGATAGTTTAAGTTCTCTTTGCATGTAATTATTGAATGCAGGTCATCAAAAAGTGATATTTGTATAACATCCTAGAGTGCTTATCTATTGTTCGTTATCAACGTTAATCATATATGCTGATTTACTTATTGTATCAGTAATAATAGTTGCAAATATTGCATTACTTCATTTCTTTATAGATTTGAGAAAATTACTTATAAAAATATTAAAGAAATGTTTGTAATCCTGCTACATTTAATTAATAATACTTCTAACTAAATGAAACCACTTGTTTGGTCATTCGCATTTCACCGTAAACAAATTGTCACACCTACAAATTACTATATAACAATACAATTAAGATTAAATTCGTTTAAAGTAGAGTGGGATATACTAATTTGAAAACAATATTGATTGTCGTTTGTATGAAAACAAATATTGGTATTGTAAACTCTTTAGCTCGCTATTAACTTTTGCTTATAACGTCATTGACCATTGCGAACTTGTGTACAAATAAAAACGTATGCAGCAATCACAAATTCTTCGTTAGCTATTTGAATTATGAAACTTGGAACGTTTGCTATCAGTGCAAATGACTAATGTTAAAATATCTAATTTGTTCATTTGTTTTTATGGTTGTATTTACTTGAACTTTCAAAATTTAAGGGATTTATGATGTTAGCAGAATTGGAAAATTTACTGCATATAACAAATGATCATTACCTATTTTGTTCCATTATTATTAATGTTTCTAGTAGATGTGAAAAACCATGTTACTGATCATTTGTACAATTAGTTAATATCACGTATCAAGTGGAAATTTATCAAATGTCTTTATAACATCGCGCAAATGCCTTATCAAGTTCCGTATGACTTACTGATCCAAAAAGGATTTCTTTCCTTAATCACGTTAGTACAATTCTTCTTCTCTTATTCAATACTCGTCTGCAAGTTGCTAAGCGTTCTTATGGATTTAATCAGTATAGCGGCCAGATTAATGGACATAGTTGACAAGCCACAGGTTAGTTATGCTTATAGTTCTAAGCTTGAATTTAAGCGCGATGTGCTTAATTTTATCTCATAGTACATTTCATTCTTCATTACACAGACTAATCCATCATGACTGCAACACTTTCGCTTTCTTATTTTAAATATTTTGAAATTCATTAGCTCATTTTCATTCAGGCTTCAATTAGTAAAAAATTTCAAGTACGTAAGACCATAATACTATACTAACCGAGACGCAATTATTTTTAAAAGGCGTTCGTTCTTGCAAAGTAAATACTTATCAAAGGCTGGACAATTTTCAAGTATACATATTATAGGGATGTTAATTTTTCTTTACAAAATACGAATAATATAAGACCAGGAAAAATTTGAATTTGCATTTGTGCAAAGGGAAAACATATAAATCCTTTCCAGGAAACTAGTTAATGTGGCATTTTAAAGCTTGAATTCTTCTACTGTTAGTTCATTCATGTAATTCATGTTTGAAATATTTTATGGATTTGGTGAAATGTATTAAGTGTGATTTGAAATAATCATGAGTTTCTAACTGCATATAATACATTAGATTAGTTGATAAACTTTTCTAAAATTGAGCGGCATTATACGCAAATATCTGGTACCACAGTGGTTATTATAAAATAAATCCTGTTTTTTATATTCTTTGAACTAGCTGATCAGTATGAACATTGTAGAATATACGTGCTAACAATATAAATTATATCGTTTTCGCTTTAGTTGTGTTTAACTTAACAATGTTGTATTTTTTCAATGATATTTACGATTGATGATCGTGAATGAGTATGAATTATAAACTACAATAGTTTGACGCAAATCACATTTACGGAACTTCCCATTGAAGAATGCGGCCATAGTTTTTGAAGTTGTGGTCGAGCATCAAGAACGTAGAAGACACGAGTAATTTATTCGTAGTCCCTAGTCGAATGGCCGCGAGCATACTCGTGGTCTTCAAAGTCCATGTCGGCGAAACGCTCCAAGAGCTCTTTGCGATAGTTACGGCCCTCTTGGCGATAAGTCTGGCGGCGGTCCTCGTAGCGTGACGATCTGCCGCCTTCGTCATAACGTGCAGCACGATCGTACCGCTCGTCGGAACGCATACGCTCCATGCGCGATTCACGGTCTTCATAGCGAGCGCGTCCTATGGATACATCACGGTCATCGCGAAACTCCTTTGGCAGCTGTGGCTTGTAGTAGACGTCGACTGGATCTCTGAGCTCGTGCTCATGCATTTCCTCTTCAATGGGCTGCTCCGTAGAAAGCCTCCACTAGATGGGATTGAGACATCGTCGTGACGAGCCACGATGGCTGGGATACTCCTCCTCTCTGGTCGCACGATGGTCTCGCGGAGGTGGTCGCTCCAGCGTGCGATCTCCTACGCGATCTCGCTCGCGATAATCGTCGCCGCCGCCACCACCGCTTCCTAGATGCATCTCCCTATACGAATCACGATCGTAATCGTCGTATTCTCGCTCCCGCTCCAGCCTAGGCCGACTGCGATTATGCGCCGTATGGAACGTGGGCACTGCGAACATTACAATAAGACAATCAATCCAATCGACTCGGAAACTAGTAACAGGTAAACGACCATTAAAAATGAAATCACTTACAATTAACAAAATGCATATATACGACTACTCTTTGTTAGTTTTATACGTAAAAGCCACTAATCAATCAAGTCGATAACAAACGAGGAAAATGCAAAATAAAAAGCACACAATTCAATCACAGTCACATTACCATTTCCTTAAACTATCAATGTTCAACAAACTCGTTGAAAGATGAATTTAAAGAAATAATACAACTGCATAAGTATGTATCAGGGATGTAATAAAACCTTTGACAAACACGAAATTACTTACACAATATAATGAACAAGTGTGCAAATCACTCGCATTGATAAGCAAAGAGTTTGTTTTCGTTTCTAATTTGTGTTAAGCGAACAAATCGGTTGATCCAGCACGCCAGATTTTACCAGGACTGGGACCAACTTGTCCTTTTTTATGTTCATTTACATTCAGTATCATCAGCATCATGGTAATTTCAATCATCATCATCATCATAAAAAAATAGAACATTGGCAACGACGTGCGTTGTGCGCTCAACGAGAAAGAAGTAACAACAAACCAAAGAAACAATAATCATTCAACATATTCATCAAACGTACGTGCGTCGGTTGTCATTAATATTTAATCATTTGTTTATGATTTAGTTATATATTTTTGGCGAGCATTCAATAAGCAGAAAGAAGCGTTGATTGTGTCAAAAAACCAAGAACAGAAAAAAGTAAATAATGAAATTAGTAATCGTGCACCAACAGTTTGCAGAAATTGCTTAAAGATAATAAGGTGTGTTAATTTGCAACAGTATGAAAAATGAAAAACTAAAAATCCTCAAAAACAAAAGAAATAAATTTCTATTAGTTAATAATTAATTAAATGCAATCATTTAACCTGATACTATTCGATATTACTTTATAGTTAACACAGAATTGGACAATTTAGTGAAACGAAGATTATTAAACTAAACACTAACGGGTAATTACTGAATCGTCATTTACAAATTTTTCGTTTAATCTCGATTGATTAGAATGAAATGTTCATTTATATTTGATTTTAATCATTTTAAGCTATATGTTTTGTTTGGCATTGAAATTAGTGAACGGCTGGTATTGGTGTCATCGAGCCAGAAAAATCTGAAAAACCGAAAAATGCAATGTACATTTATACGAGAACGACAGAGAAAAATAGGTAAAAAGTATTAAACACAATCCTGACAATATATAAATAGTTAATTCAAAATGTTTTGAAAGAGCACCACCAAGGAAATTAGTTTCAATTTTAGTACAAGTCATGGGTCAAAAACTTATTAACATTAGTTACAATAGTTGTACTAGCTTTGCATTGATATATTTGTTAATAAATACATTTACAACAAATATAAGTAAACATGTATCGTCTAGACCTAACGGTGAAATTGTTTGAATAGGTTTACTGTCTTGGTTATAGTTTTACTCTATTAAGAGTTTAGCTTTATGTTATCAATTTTTAAGGAGTTAATTTACTCTTATTGGTCCCAATATATTAATTGGTAGATTTAATTAAACAATAGAGCAAAATAAAATTAAAGAATAATTATAAAAAAGGAAATATTGAAAAGTGCAATTACAAGGAGGACATTTTGCATCAAATGCAAATGAATAGTAAAACAATTTGAATCAAAATGGAGACCCATGCAAATATTTTCATGTCAAGTGGTTTCTGTGTGCGTTTTAGTCGTAATATCCGTCTACTTAAATATATTCGATATCATGTTTGGTACTGTATGTGTTTACTCTGAACGTGTAAAGAAAATTTAAGGAAAAATGTTTAAAATTATAGGAAAGATAGTGACTCTAGCGAATCTACAGAATCCCAACTTTGCAATCCGATATATTTAACACCTGGACGACTACCTCTAGAGTCATGTGCATATCCCCCATAGACTTCATGGTGGACTGCAAAATAATATTAGTTTGATGTTAATTGCTGCGTGTTAATTTGCTACAGTTACACCAAGTACGTTGGACCTCGAATTTTCTAGTGTTGTCTCAA
The DNA here is from genome assembly GCA_030264675.1 of Anaulacaspis nigra. Lineage (NCBI taxonomy): Eukaryota > Metazoa > Arthropoda > Insecta > Coleoptera > Staphylinidae > Anaulacaspis > Anaulacaspis nigra. The sequence continues at coordinate 93,827 of JARJDV010007557.1, read as the reverse complement.
ATTGCGTACCTTACTAATAACTACCAGATGAGTGTTGTTAGTAAAATTACTTGGTGTCATCCTAGAATAATTCAATAATTCGTGTGCAAAGCGCAAACTCACCAGGTAATGTTGGTCTTCCAGGTTCACCGCTGGGGGATGCCTGCGGACTGGTGCCCATTGGTCGCGGTACTGTAGCTACTGTTTCAGGATGAGTTGCACGCCAATACGCCTTCAATGGTTCAACAATAGCAACAACAAATTGTAAGTACCTTGTTAACAACGCAATCACTTACCTCTAAATATTCTGCAATATGTTCGCATGCGTCCTCCAATTGGTTCTCGTCGAGGATGACATCAAACATTTCGTGCGGGCACTGCGAGAGTTTCTCCGAGGCGACCATCTGAACATTCAAATGTCGCGCCTGACTCTTGCCCCGGGATTTGATCAATCGCTGCAGCACTTTCGGGCTGGTGATCTTCAAGTAGACAATCGTCGGCGCCAAGGAAGTCTTCGCCAACTGCGAGGGATGGTTTATCGTATCACAATCGAGTACCACAAGCTGCAACGTGCGCGCCAGCTCAAAGATACGTTCGATTTCGTTCTGCACTTCAGCCAGACACGTGGAGCGCGTATTCGAGCGTTCCATTATTGCACGCTTTGAGGGATTGTTGAGGAGCGACCGCTTCGCCAGCGAGATATCGGCCATCACACGAGTTATGATGATCCTAAAAAACAAAGGGTAGTGCCTCTTACACGAGGTTACCACGTAACCACTTACTTTCCTTCGAAACGATGCTTCAGGAAATCAAAGAGCGCTTTTTGCATCATATCCGTGACCTCGTACCCCTTGAGCGACGGCCCGACCAAAACCACGGGCCGCATCGATGGGACGACATCGTAAGGTGCCGTCGTCTCTTGCTTCTTGAAGAACGGCTTCTTCTTTTCTTTTGCCGGAGGTGTGGTGAGTGATTTACCGGACCGCGGATTGCCGACCGAGTCCGATTCATCGCCTAGTGAACAACTTAATAAATATAAAACAATTCAACGCTTACGAATTATTATCAGTCAGTGACACAACAAGCAACGCATACTGCAGCATCAAAGCAATAACAACTATAAGACTATCAAAAAATATGAAAAATAGCAAGCCTCTCTAGAAACATACGACATTAAAAGAAAATTTACATGCAATTCCCATGCAATTCCCATGCAATAAAAATAATGTATCGTGATAGAAAATGAGTTGAATAAAATCTATCTAGACTTCGTCTATTGCGCTAGCTAATTGCTCTAATTGATTAATAGAAAGAAATGTGATTATTTCTGTGGAAAATTCTTCAGGGCAAATTAAGGAAACATGGAAACTTCTTAGGAAATATTTCCGAGGATAGAATAAATACTTATCACGATTACTTGAATTTGCTTTTTCTTAAGAAACTGCAAAATTAAAATTTTGATCTGAAATTCAATACTTAGGTATTCTGGCAGACGCAAAATTAAAGAGAGACGAAAAGAAAGACAATCAATCATATGCCACATTTAAAAAACATTCAGTTATTTTGAATGTATCGACATCCAATCGATTTTAAAGCATGTGAATGTCAGGATCATTCAATAGTCAATAAAGAAATATTATGTACATTGACGACACTGATTATATATACGTATGTACATACAAAACAAACTTAACCGAATTCAGAAATAAGAAAACAACCAAAACGCAAAACATATCACACCTTAATGAATTGTAAACAAGAAAAAAATGAAACTCCAGACTGTTTAGTTAGATTATATGCGCACCACCATTATCATCATCATAATCATAATCGGCATTATCATTATAATAATCATTCGAATCAACTCCGCGGAAAATAAATAGAGGAAAACGTAAAAAACACCCAAAACACAAATGAAAGAGCGAAAATCAAATAACGACAACAAAACACGTCCAAATATCATATATATAGATATATTGAATAAATATTTATTGCCACGGAACTTTCGAGTAGTCAGTGGACAGGACATACCGGGCGTAGGAGGGGTGCTACCTCTGGAAACATCGTTACCAGTAGCCCCAATGTTCGTGCTAGAGCTCGTTGGTTTGCTAGTGTACAGTTTCGTACGCGTTTGCGACGTCTGCTGTAATCGCAGATTCTCCAGTTTTACCGGCGACGGTATGAAACCGACATCGGATCCTTCTTTCACCAGCCGCCCGATCCACCAGTTGTTGTCGTACTTCTCCTGCGCAAACATGCATGCTCGCATTCATATATATACAGAATAAGGAGGAAGTCGTAATATTTCTTTACGTTCTACTTTACCTGATTAATTTGTTTTTGAGCATTTCAGCTTACCTTAATGTGTAAAAAATCCCTAATGTCGAAAGATATCGCGTATCCATGAACTGGAGAGTCGTCGTCCACGGAACCATCGTAGGCGACATTGGTTCTTACTGCGAATGCTACCGGCTTCGTCTGAGAAACGAAACATGTATTAATATTTAACAAGATAAAGTATCATTGATTAATCTATGTTAATTATTAATAGACTTGCAGAATTCCCAGCCATCACTAATGCATGGAAACATATTGCTTTCTAAATCATAGCCTTTTATTAAAATTAGCGTTAGTTTTATAAAGTAACTGTAATAAGTACTAATGCAATCATCGTCCTGCGATCTCACGCGCTCATATCCTCCAGTTGAATGATCAAACAACTCAGTTAAGCGCAAGAATGATTCTATATAGGTCAGAGAAGATAATATCTTTTCAATGTGAGCGGAATATGAAATTATAAGAAACTTTTTGATCAAAAACAATACCAATATATTTAATTGCTTGATGCGTTGTAAGAAAAGTCATCGGATTATGATTGACGTCAACGCGAAGGAAAACGAAGGATAATGAGCAAAGACTCACTCACATGCCGCAAAATGCGATTGTTGTGCTATCACGTTGTACAATACATGTAATGGCATGCTTGTGCATGACATTATTGATTAATTTATTTATGTGGCGTAACGTCAACCGGCGTGGCCGCCGTTGCCGCTGCTTGATTCGCTTTATCTCTACTTTACCATATCCTACATCCTTTATCCTAGATTGGACATATTTATTTTGCTGTGAATATGTTTTTAACAATCATTATTCTGTCTGCAATCCTTTGCGCAACTTGCGCAAATAACTTTTAAATATTTGCCAACATAGCTGAATCTACATTCCGATCTGTTTTTACGTGAAATTTAAATAAAACGCCAGATTGTTTATGATACATCAATTTGTAATTTCCCTTCTAATTTTAGTATCCGAAAACACAAACAGTCATTTTCGGATGTCGAAGTGGCAGCGATGTATCACTTGGTGCGCATTCATTCGTGCAATACAGTTGTGTGAACTGCGCATTTGCACACTATTTGGATGAAGAAACTCGTGAAGCGCGCATGTGTTTATATTTTGACGACAATCAGTTTGCTCGATTGTACTTGGCCTCGTTCTGAATGCACCCGAAAATATCTTCACATTCGCATGCGTGCAACAAAACCGCATAAACCTACATTTCGTATATACAGCTAATGTATACACATTAACAGCCAGTAGAGAAAACATTAGACCTACTTCTTTTCTCTTTGCGAGCGCGAGCATTTTCCAGGCAATTTACGATTCGATGGCAGGCAGAAAACTGCGGCTATTTTTAGTCAGGACATACATTCGAGTTGAAAGCACTCGTAAATGTACATGGTCAGATTTTCATCATTATTTCACATATCGGGAATGTGTAATGCATGATGAATATATGTAGCAATAATAAATTATTTTGCGGTTGTATTCTGGTTTAGATAGGTTGCATGCGTTATGATCCGTCGGAAATATTTTTGAATCATGTTTGTTATCACCATCGCATTTGCATCTAAGGCACAACCGATTATGACTAATGATATTGTTAACATTTATAATGATAATAATGAAATTCACTTTATTTCGCTTCAGACGGAGATTCATAAATCTGAAAAACTCACTCTGGCTTTCTCGAGTTGATTAAGCGCCTGACGCTCCTTTTCGCGACGAAGGGTTTCCTTCTCCTCGTCGAGGGACAAATCCGAAGAAGGCTGTGAGTAGTTAGAGTCAGCTGAGCCCTGTAAATTTACGAAATTTGCGATAGATAATAATTTTACAATATATTTCTAAATAAAACAATCTACTAAATTAAGATTTGCTATTTTGTTTGGCATTACTAACTTCTATACCTAATTGTGTTTTCTAAGTAAACTGTATTTGTTAATTTATTAACTGGAAGTAACTTAATAAGTTGTAAGTGTTCTAAAAATCTAGCTAAGTAAACATTAATATAGAAAGTGTTGAAATTATAATTGCAACAATTTATAGCTGCCCAAATGAAGGTCATGCACTCTTGACAAGCATCCATTTAATGTATAAAGCCATTGATTACTAGAAGAACTAGAACAACATGTGCATAAAATGTCTTAAATTACATTTAAATGAGTGAATTTACGATTTCTATATGTACCAAGTTTTTAATCTTGTGATTGGTTCATTTGATTGAATGTAAAATGTACTTTGGCGAACAAGGATTTGAAAATGTATGAAATGAAATTTTACTAATAATTCGAATCGTTCGATTGCTTTTTAGGGGATGATCGTTTGCTTACCAGAGAAGCGTACTTGGACATAGATTAGGTAGCGATGCCACTGGCAAGCATGCGACAATCGTACAAGACACAAAAAGAGTCAGCCGACCAGTGACATTTCAATAGAAATAGAAGAGAAAGTAGATAAAATAAAAAAAATAGAAGAAACGCAAATGGAAAACAAAACATTTGCTTCAGCAGCGAATACATTTTTTCTATTGTTGACCAACAAAATTACCCATATGAAATCTTTATTTTTCATATTATCATTATTTTACATAAACTATGTTTGTACTGACTATGTTCATTTGTATTAATAAATCAACAAGAAATTTGCAATTTATAAAAAGTCACAACATTCAGCTGCGCAAAAGCAAGAAGCACAATCGCACCATTTTTAATTTAAATTTTGCCTCAATTTGTTAATTTTCTCACAGTCGATTTGAATCAAATAACATAAACACAAATATAACTTAATAAAATATATAGACAATGAGTAAAGAACGTAAAGCTCACCTGGGTAAAGAGCTTATTGTATCCCTGATTGTTGTAATTGTTGTAGGATATCATATTGCGACATAATCTAAGCGAAGTCGCAGATTGTGTTCCTTAAGTTCGCGCACCGTTCTCTAATATATTTTTTCGAGTGTGCGATTCTTATTCTTATTGTACGTGTTTTGTACGATGTATACGCGAGATCATTTCGGCGGAAATTACACTTATGCAGCAATAAGTAGATAAATTCGCTAGCTTGCGTGTTCTTCTTAAGTATAAATGTGTTTGGATTTGTACCGGCTACGTATTTGTATAGAAATACATCTTATAGATCTCGAAATAAAGTTGCTTTTTTGTTTTGCAAATATGTGTTGTATAAAATGACGAACAAACGAACGTACGGACGAACGGAAACGATCGTCAAAGGCAGCTCTGTTTGAAATTACGTTAAATTCCTATGAATTATTGAGGCACATGGTTCTATTATTTAAAATGCACATGTGTATCATATGTCACTTTCTACGCGTAAAACGTACATACGGTATCGATTTGTAAATTATTGTTTCGCTCTTCTTGCATTTGTGTATTGTTTGCCACGCGAATACTCTTGATGCACACTACGATGATGTTGATGGAGATGTTGGTGACATATGCAGAGAGATATATAGGGAGAGCTGAGCGTAAGTGAGAAAGTCTGTATTATTAGTTTTGTAAATACTTTGTAAATATAGAGAAGAAGAAAATTATGTTCAACTACTTGGTGCTTGCTTCGTAACTACTTATTTTGTTATTCGGTCCTTTGAGTCCACATTATATTAGTTGCTAATAATGTAGCGTATTGATGTGGTTTAAGATGCATTCCCCATTGCTTCTTAAGTTCTATATGTATCGAACGCACACAACCAAGATGCATTAAACTACATCATTATCATACGATGCCATATCTTTTAATTCTTTCGTACTTTTTGTGCAACTTTGATACAGTTCCAGTGTTTATTTGATGATCACTTTACTTGATTTTTCGCAATTGCACCCCATCCACAATGCACGCACGCACGCACACACACATAAAATGATTATGGCAAACACGCTTTATTGATTATATTGCTCAACGAACAACATGATGACTTACTCACAATTATTCCTCTCGCTTTTCTATCTAATTATTGTTGCGTTGCTCAAATGCAAATTACTTGTCTAGTCATCATTTCTCTCAATTCTTTCAATAGTGCTCCTTTATCACTATTATAGTAGAATGCATATGTGTGTGTGTGTGTGTGTTTATCTTGTATACGGATGGCACGTGCAATTAAATACTTCCTTCTTACGATCGCGAAAGGAGGGAGGGCGCGTTATTAATTTATCAAAAAGTGTATACAATTTAGTTCATTTACACCACGGCAACGATGATGAGGATAATTTAGAGAGGATGCGTTTCCTCTTCAATCGGGCGTGCTGCGTGGTGCGCTCACAACGAACGGCGGCGGCGATGTTGACTACTGGCATGCGACGACGTCGCGACGCTCGTACTCTCCGCGTTGTACGCTAATTCGGGAAACCACCACAAGGTGGACGCGTACATTCCGCAATGAAAATCGCGCATATACGCCTTCGTCGTGTACGTACACAACACATGCGCGGACAGGCGGTAGGCTTGTTGCTGCAGACGATGGGAAATCGTGTTCGCGCGCCGCCGTCGAGCAGGGTGGGGTTGCGATGGCGTTGAACGCAGGCGTCGCTATCGATTCAGCGGCACGACGCTGGCGCCGCTTTTCCGCACCCATACATTTGCTTCCTATTCATTTATTAGAATACGATAAAGGTCCTGCTTGTGTTTGTTTACTACGCGGCGGGAAGTTTAAAGTGCAACCTTTTGTAAAACACATATTTAAGATGCATTACTTTAACGCGTCCGCTATTGAGACATGTAAAAGTGCTTTAGATGCATGTAGGATTCTCAAACTCGTTCGCAAAGTACATGGAACAAATACCTTGCAAGAAAAATGCAGAAAACGTGACGAGTTAGAGAAAAGTTCATGTAGATTACGAAAAACACGAAGAGCGTACGGACATGCAAACGGAGCAAAAACTTTTCTTCGTCTTCCCCTCGTTCCCGCCTACGAGGTAGCGGCGTAGTTTTTTCCGCAATATTTTACTATAGTTTAATAACACTGCCGCATATTTGCAGCGTGCATTGAATAAATAATCATATACTGTGATTCCATACATTACATTATTAAAACATAATTCTCTATAATTTTCCTCATTTTACGTTCAAATTTGCGCTCGTTTTACTTTAAACTTCAACTTTTATTACTTCTCGATAACTTATTAAAACTTTTACTCATTTACACCTTAAGAAATAGTATGTACACCTATATTGTGCGCTTTACAATAGGCAACCCATGGATCGCAATAATGAGCGGTAGCAAGTGCCAAAAAATCTAGTATTTGCATTCTTAAAATATTTCAAAACACTTGAACTTTCTGCCAACGTCTTAAGGACATATTAGTACGAAAAAATCTCCACACAATTTTAGTATTTTTAGCGTGATCCACCTATCAAAAAATTACTGTAAACACTAATTAATATTTGGAAAACGTTAATTTTCACAAAGAAATAAATTACCCTTCTATTTGATTTTCCGAATGTAATATAAGTTCGCACGGTTTTCTTAGGCGGTCCGCGTCGGTGCGACATTTTCGGTGTGGCTTAATCAATCCCAATCAATCAATATCCTCTCTCTATTTCGCTATTGCACTACTATTAATACAATCACACTTTTATAAATATATGCGATGAGTTGGGATGATGAACGGACGAGTCTATTTCGAAAAAGTCGCAACGCGTTGTGCATTTTTCGTAATATAGCATCGTTGAAATAATTCGGATACAATAGTTTAGCTATTTGTCATGCTTGAATAACTTGAGAACTAGCTGCTGAACAACCACCGCCACCAAGAGTGCGAGCACGCGTGTTTCACGAGAAAATGTGCGCACATTTTATTATTGCCGCGGCACTACAATTGAAATTGAATTAAGTTAACTTGCAACTAAATTGAAGTTCTACACTTGAATGTAATATTGTTATGAAAAGGATGCGGTGTGCGCGACGAACAGATATGAACGAGTTTTGGCTTTGCATACGTGCACGTCGTGTCGTCGTCGCCTGTCCAATTCATCCCGGCAAAGTGCTAGCTAAAAATACTAAATACGCCCATTAAACGTGCATACGCAACAACGAGACATCTCTATGTTGAACTTATTATCTCTTTCAATATCACATCAAAAATAGTTTCGCTACAGACAATGTCCGCGAACGCATTACTACGCAAACCAACGCAACGCAAAATAAACCGTACGCAAATATAAGTATTGCTAAAAATATATCATACAATAAAGTGCTATGAATCTACTTAGAACTATTTTATAGATATACAATTTAATTGCAAGTATTAATGGCCCAAATGCTATGAAAGCAGCGTTAATCAAAGTTCAAAAAATAGCGGTACGACCTCACGGGTTGCCTATAGTGATGTGTGCAACACCAATTTCTGAATACATTCTGGCGCATAAAACCTGAATTCAAACGTTAGAAAACTCGAAAGATAAATTAAAAACATCATCGGTCAGTTTATGATGATATTTCCTCCTTTTCCATTAACCATTTGATTCAAAATAATCATATGCTGCATTTTATAGAATAACGGTAATAATGCCGAGCTCTTTTTCAGGATAACACTTTTCAATACATTACAACATAATATGTCATAACTTAAAAATTACCAATCACCGAAATAATTTAGTTCGACACCCCTACCTAATTGTACACTTAACACCTGTGATTTTAGCATACGTACTATAAAATCTCAAAACACCTCAGAGGCCTAAATATTTCGTAATGAATTGAAGTTTTATTCTATCAAGCAAGTAAATTACGTGTATTTTATGTAAATCAATATGCGCATATTTGTATTTTGAGTACATTACTATGAAAATTCTATTTGTTGATCAGGTGACAATATGTTGAGTGTTCCAAACGCAAACATATTTATAAAATGTTATATTCGGGCTCTATCCAATATAATTTTACAATGATAGTTACGATATGGTAAGAGCATGAGTGAGTATAAATCCTAAACTTATTGAAAGCGTTAAAATAAAAGAAGCATTCAACTAAAAAAATAGAAAATTATGTAAACACAAAATAAGAGATGTAAGCGAAACAAGTACCTACGTATAGTTGCGCGCATGTGTTAAGCCGGACAAACAAATTTATTTAGAAATCAAAAAACAAGTTATAAATAATTCGCTTTATCCGCTTGTGTCGCGAGGAATGAATGCCTTGAAGTAATGAGGCAAACACAATATAATTGGAAATTAGATTGTCAATTGTTCGAAAAATACGCAATAATATTCAAAATGCCAAACGAGGGGGTCACCGGTAGGAGAAGGATTGTTTCCTCCTCACTACTAGTGATTGGTGAAGACTAAATAAGTCGCATATGTAATGAACTCGAATACGTGCACGTAACGAAAATTTATGACACGACGATATCCATAACATATAAGTTTTTACGTTCAATAATACCACCTACTCGCGCTTAATATAATTAAAGTTAAACATAGTTGACTTACTTAAGTTACATGCGAAGATAAATGGTGCCTGTTGGAATTCTCATTTCTATTTATAACTATTGAGGTTCTTCTTCGCCTTCGTTTTATTCTTAATTAAACATCATTTCCCAATGTGTTTCCACAAAGCTGTTTATAAAATTGTCATTTTATCAATAGGTACATCAATAGCGTTTTTATGCTCGTACCATTAGAATTACGAAAAAGGCGAATGCGAAAAAAGAGATGACTACGGCAAACCTAAAGGCGAGAGTAAAAGATTCTTTCTGATTTAGTGATTTGCTACCCATAGGTACACGGCGAAGGCAAGAGATATCCCTCAAAGTGCACATGACATTTTTTCTGCCCGACTGACATTTCGATGAATTATTTATGTGCGCACGCAAAGGGCGGCAACATCACAATCAGAACCCAAGCGAGGAGAGAATGAGATACTCGAAGGATGAGCAACTATTGAAACACTGCGTGTGCGCAAGACGAACAAGTTGGCGAGTCATTGCTCATTTCGCAATCTTTTCCTAATAGGAATATCTACAACATGCGAGTGAACGTGCAAGAGGTAGGTTGACAAGGGTTGCTTGCTTCACCTGATCTTGCCCAAAAGGGACTAACGCAAACGTCATTTACCATTTACACGTCAACTAAATACACACAGAGGTAACTATAAAAAAGAAAATAATGAAGAATAAGAAATAGACCCAACTAAGGGGCTATTCACTATTAATCGCTTCTTCATTAATGTCCCCAAAATCTCAATATTGAAATTATCTAAATTCTATAATTGAAAGTTTTCGAGTCTTCGAAGCGTACATATTTCTACTCGTAATTTGAGCCATACACGAAATGGCAATAAGTTGTGCTTAAAATTAAGGTTGGCTCGAGAGGGCGGTCCACCCTTATGGTAAGCCACATGGCGTCAGCGCATTTAATGAAATATCATAGTTAGAAATAGCATTTTATATTTTCCTTCCTACAAATAATCGAGCACCAAATATTTCGCTGTGCTCTCAATGATTTTACTTTTTGGATAACTCTGAACATTTCTCAGTATTCAATCTTGTCCATTCGCATTTGTATGAAAGTGAAACAGATGCGCAATTTTGTAAGGCAATATGCACTCAACACAAGAAATAAAAACAACTAGCATTAGAACCACATATTGCAGTCATTTCCGGTGGTACCTTTTTCAGTACAGTTGCCGAGTGTGCGCAGTTATAGTTTCACTTGGTAATTTCGGCAAACTTTTCTGCTAAACGAACAGTCACCACATGTTAGACGCGCTTGCACATCCTTCAACCAAATTTGCCACACACAAGAAGTTATAATTAATGTCAAGCAATCGCATCGACAAATTTTCACTCGGCCTTAGTAATAATGCTTGCTTATGCATCACATGATACTTAGGCGTCCGCTGCGCTAAAGTTCATTGAACATATTGTGTCTTAAATTTCTTAAAGTTTCCGATTTTTTACATTTGGTTGCATGCACGCCACGTACAAAAAACTCTTCCAGGTTAATGCTTATTTTAACCTGTCAGAATTAGTAATTATACGCATGTAAATGTATCATAATTCTTTTTATGCATACAACACATCGCTAGCCAGTCGACGAGGTTGAGTTGAAGAACAGTTATAATTGCTCTGATCTGCTCTGTCTGCACAAAGCATTTGTTCGTAAAAGTGAATATATGATTACAATATTTATTTATCTAAACTATTTATGCATGATTTTATTCTCTTGTCTACCGCGAACAACGCGCTCGCCTTCCAAATCTCTTGACGTATCGAAGAGATGCCTCATTCACATCGCCTCTGTGTGCGCATAAATTAAGCGTAAAATGAATGTCCGACAATAAAATGATCCGTTACCGTTTCGAAAATAAGTAGAGACAAACGCATTCTTATAGCGACTCATCGATCTCCATGAAGAGATGCAACCGAAATAAACTTACCGCACGAATTGAACAAAGACGCACAAAGGCAAACCAATCGAAATGTTCATATTATACACGTGTGTGTACGCAACGAGAACAAATCAAACTGGTATTACCACGAAACGGATGGTCAACCAAATGGCGTCTTCAATTTCAATCCGTGTTGTCAAAGATTAGCTGCATGTAGTGTTACTACGCAAGTAAAATTGAATGCGAGTAATTTATTTGTTCGTAAAATTTGTAAAAATGTAATAAATGCCATGAACTATAGAATGCTCATCATAATCGTAATCGCCAAGGTAACAGCAAATACGATTACAACACTCGAATGGGCAAATTTGAAACATTTAAATATTGTGCCGTTAATAACGTGTTATTTCTTCCAGCTATATACACTTAAAATAGAAGTATGCAGATGTACTTAGCATATTATTAATACCAAAGTTATTTCGGTGCCGCGAGAATAAATTGGCGTTTTTTAACGACCTAAACTAACTAGGCAACTTTTTCACCGAGTATCTATGTAAATCTAAATAAATTTTATCATTTAGTTTTAATGAGTTAAAACTCTGTAAGTTGATGTCTACATGTATCGCGTTCATATATGATAAGTTAATCAGTTTAATTGTATTTTTTGGTAATGACCACAGCGAATAATGTTTCCGGTTTCTTAATAAATTCCATGCCAAATCGTTAAAATTCGAATTTTAATTCACTGAGTTTGAATCTCAAACCGCGTGGTTGCTTTTAAGCTGAAAACTGCTTAATGACAAACTAAATGATTCAAGATTAAACGGACATAAAATATGTTTAAATGTACCAAGTGGACAAAGATAAATTCATATTTGTTTTAAATAAGTAGATTCACAATTTAGAATATCAATAAAGGATTGGCACTGCCTCAAAATATCCCGATATAATTCAAAGAAACATTTCTTATTTTTCTTATATCTGATTAAATGTGATAAAACAAATTACGCATGATTTACTAAGAGTCATAAACCAATTATTCTCAAACAATTATCAAGCCCACTTAATAAACAAATCTTAATTATTTATTACAATGTAATAAATGTGTAATTACTCATATAGACGCACTTTTATTACTTGTATTCACTCATCTACAAAGCAATAAATGTCATTCATGTCTCAAGTAATAATACTTGCCGTTCATTAATGTATAAAATTTGAAAAAGATTTATGAACGCTATAACAAAATTTTATAATTGCAATTAGGTGTTAATTACCAACTCTTCTTTCTCAATGATTAAACATAAACACCATATTTTTTTTGTCTTTCATAGATACGCGCTCCGTGGTATCAATCAAGCGTGCAGTTCAAACAAGACCGAGAGACAAATCGTGCGCTTCCTTTTAATTCGATAGCAATTATCTTGCATGTGCAGTGCGCCAATTGCTATAAAAAGCTCCACGTGCCCACAAAGCACGTGCTCTATTCTCAGCCGAGCGTCCGCTTGCAAGTGTAATAACTTTTAATACTAGAACACGTCACATTGCACTCGCAAGGATATGGATATTTCGTAAATTTTCTACATGAGCTTTTTCGTAGGCACGCATTGTCAACAATGCAAGAATTACGGAAAAGTGAGACGCGCCCATTGGCAACTATTGTGCGATAGTGAAAGATGCGCATCGAGGAAATGTACGAAGAGCGCGCGGCGCGCCGCGGCGTGAACTCATTTAAGTTCAATCACTGAAGGAAAATAGCTTTTCATGAATTGCACGCGCTCAACCAACTCTCGCCGCTGCATATATATTTATAAAACGAGTGTTTTTCATCGGCACCCACTCGCTGCACAATCGCAGCATATTTTACGCAATACTATTTTTGATTTTCCGAATTGAATTTGTTTTAACCCAGAAAAGAAAACGCTGATCAGGAAAGAAAAATACGATCACGTTATAAAAATTGTAATTTGATCTATTCATATTTTCAACATATTAATTAGGAGTTGTTTCTTTTAATTGATATCAAATTTCATAATTATATTAATTGCATTAATGGAAAATGGGATGTATGAAATAAATTTTCACTTCTTAAAACTGAAAATATTGTTTGAGTATGAAAAGCACGTTGCGGCGCAGTAGCGCTATTCATTAGTGCGCTGAAATTCAATTAGTTTCCTTATTCCTTTTGTCCTTAAACACACATACGGTAAACTCATTTACGTTGCACAAGTAATGTCGCGTTTCAGAAGACTGAAGATGATAAGATACGCGACGTCTAAGGCAATCAGTCTAGGCGCCTTATTGCTAATTAATTGTTTTTCAACGTAATTACAAGCATGCAGGATTGTGCTAGCGTGTGTTGGTTGCGCAATTAGTGCAATTAATTAGAACAACGTGAAGCGCGATGACAAAAGCAAAGCAAATTTGCGCAGTTAATACGATTATTTTAACTATTGGGTCGTCGAGAAAGTCATGTGCATACGTCAGTTCCTATATGTACTAAGGAATAAAAACTACTCTGGTACTTATGGAATGAAGCAATAATTTTCCACACAATCAAAACCGTAGATTAGTTGTCAATAATATGTAAGCTATTATCTATTTTTGTCTAATTCAATTGTGTGTTAATTGTGTGAAACAGTAGAGCGGAAACGTATCAATAAATATCCTTTGGTCAAGTAAGAATGATCTCACTCAAAATGCTCTTGCGTAATTGAAGTCGAAACGTAACACTTTTCCAACGTTTAATGCGTCAATACTGGTAAATTCAACGTAACAAACACATAAATACATATTATATGTTTGAAAAGATCATTCGACTAACGCATCCCACGCATTATCTGTTTTTCCATCATCGCAAACTCACCAAAAAATATTAATAAGTGCCATCTTCCAATTTGTAACTCGCCAATTTCCACATCTGTCACACATTTATTACTTATTGAGAAATATTTTTTAAAATTGTTGTTAAAATATTTTCAATTAAAAATTGGATCAGAAACTTTTATAGTCGACTAGTCATCGGTTAATACTTATTGTAAACGCATTTTAGTACATTCAGAAAATTTAAAGATAGCACTCTAAAATTGTTCTGTATGCAACGCTTTAAGTGCGTATGCATTTAAGGATTGAGTAAGTTTCAACAACTTCTTCTGCTTGCTGCTGCTTAACTTAAACTTGTTGTTAAAACGCACGACATCATCTCAATGCGTGCTGTGTGCACTTAGACTCCGTATGTGGTTCATTTTATAGATTGACCATTATTACCAGAATTTTGATTAGGAACTGGTTCCTGACATATTTTTAAAGCGCACCTACCACACGAATTCTTGATTTTAATAAATACACGTACTAAATTTCAACTTATAATTACCCACAAGATAGAAACAGTGCATTTACTGATTTCCACAAGATCTTTTATAATATTTCGTGTCATTCTCGTCATCAACTCCTTATCTACTTACGTTCATGTGGACGTGATGTATACAGTCAACGACATAAAAATTAATTGACATTGAAGCTGTTGAAAACGCGCAGCAAACTCGTTGATGCGCTTCAAAAAGTATGCGCATTGCTTTCTTCAAATTACACAAGTGCGCTCACCGACAGTCAGTTTTTGGTGACGTCTTCCAAAAATGGAAGCTGACTGGAAGAGTCATCAGCTTCTTCGTCTTGTGTATATACCGACAATATTGTGATTGCTCTCTCTTCACTAAGTGCATCATCAATGACCATCGAAAAGGTCAAGACACAAATACGAATATTTTATTCAAGCCTTTGCTATTACCGCTTCAAGTATTTAATAGCGAATAATAATTTTAATATGTATTTGTAAAATCGATAATAAATCTTACTTATTTTTGAGCAATTCTAATGAATTATTATTATAATACGCTCGTATTAATTAGTAATTCGGTATTAGAAAAAAGGCATTCAAGGATGCATACACATGCTTTCGATAATTTATATCCACGTGTATTTCGAACGTGTAGTGTTTAGAATAGAATTTGTTGTAATTAAGAACGGAAAATGTTGTAATATGTAAATGGGCATCGCGTCGTCTCTTTATCTACAAAGACAAAAACGCAGCGTGCCGCGGGCTTCTTCTCTTCCACCCGAAGAAGAACGCCAGCAATATTTTTGACACGAATAAAATAATGTTCAGCGCACTCCACGCCACTCTTGCGCTTCGTGCGCGCACCATAAATCTTGGCGTAAAATTTATTATCCGCTCATTCTGTCCAATATTCTCTCTCGTTACTGTGCGTACTTATATCTAATGAGTATTATCGCACTCTTTTTTCTCCCGTGCCACGTCTTTGCGTCTCTTCTCTTTGTCTTATGTGATAGTGGTACGTGCAAGATTTAATGTCATATTTTCGATAGTACGACCAACGCATAGAAATTTTTATAATGTATTGAACGGATGGATTAGAAATTCGAATAAATAACGAATGATTCGTTTCAAAGTTCGACTCGAGCATTAAGTTAATCAGCGTGAAATAAAAATTTGCCATTTTTATCGAGTGTTTCCAAAACACAGACTGCTTTCCTACTACTGCATTTATGAATTTGAAATTCAAATGCTATTCGTGATTATTTATACCTAATAAATTTTATATTCTCGTAAGAAGAATAAATGAATAACCACATACTTGTAAAGTTATTTAAATATTCGATGTGTTTGATTGCATTTCGTATGTAGAGTTAAATCGCATTTGAATTTGGTTGCTCGGTTGCTTAATTAAAATTTATATCGCTTTGCGCGCATCTTGCGTAAGGTAAAAAATAAAGACGCTGATGCTCGAGAAGAAGAGACGAACGAATATTTGGTAAATAAAAACCGAAAAGAAATAAAATTATTAGCCACCTGATTAGACAATAAACAGGTTTCACAAACACGCCAAACGACGACCAACCTACGATGGAGAGGTAGAACGCGAGCAATGAATTTCTTGACGACAATTCACTGCCTTTATAATTTTTCTATGTTGTACTTTATTTTTTCTTACAGTTTTGATAAATTACTCATGTTCATCGTATATCTCTAATTGAATTTATTTGCATATTATATAAAGTGACCACGCAATATTTATAGTGGTTTAATGTTTACAATATTAAGTGGTAAACGCGATTAAACTTATTTTAAAACCATTGTATCATCTTGTATAATAATATACAATCCGGTTTCCGTTTTTAATGCAATGCAGCCAATGAACGCAGTTCATTTAAGTAAATTGTTATAAATACAGTTAGCAAGTGTTCGACGATTTCTGAATAAGTAAATGAAGAACAAGGCAATGAAGAAGAAGACGAAGCAGCGAAGGAAGAAGTAGACGACGAAACGTTAGTTACTTAGATTGCATGATCAGAGCTAATGAAGCACATGCTTAAAGAGAAGCAAGCGCAACTTGAACTTCTTTTTATATATTTTCCATCCTCAATTTATTATAATATGTGAAACGATTAACCGTATGATATATTCAAATCAGGAAACATTAAACTTTTCAAGTACCTTGATTCAAACTAGACATAAACTAAGTTCATATTTCAAGAGGTATTAAACTTACCAATTAGGTAAGTAATAATTTTTGTTTTTTTCCAAGGAATTTATTACAATCAAACTTGAAAAGAAACCATTCAAAATTAATGAACAATTTGTTTAAGTGCGATTCGTTGATCAAGTATAATAATTAGTTAATTAACTTTTTGCTCTAGTTTTTGTGATTTAATTTACTAATCATTAAATAATTACTTAATATAATTACTTCTTTAGTTTACTCATTATATGAGAATGAGCATAAACGCAAGTTTTTTCTCTTCAATTCATATAACCCTGAATTTGTCTTGCGTTCAACAAAATGTTGTAATGATTTGTTTTCAAGTTAGAGAATTCTACGAATAATTTTTGCGGGCGAAACCAATATTTTCAAAATTCACCAGTACGTATAACAACCATTTGGCCAACAAACAAATATTCTCTTTCTTCTTCCGACTAAAGAGCAAATCGCAATAAATTACAAATCGGAATTCGGACACATTCCGCCGTTTGCGAGCAAATTTGCAATTTTAATTCGAAACAACCGCGTCGCCGCACATCCAACCACCCTACTTTTATTCAGTTCCTCTCCATTTAGTAGTAGTTGTGATTATGTACTATTAGCTCAAACGCGGGCGCGCTACTTATTTATCGTTATACTCAAGCATAGCATGCAAATACAGTAAATCTCGATTGCATGTGGTCGACATAATAATAAAATACGCGTTTCCAGGTATTTTTCTGTGTTCGCGTTTTTGCACTGAATGATTAGAGCGCGAAATACCAAGCAGCAGCGGCCGTATTACAATCAAGAATCAAATAATATGCAAATCTAGTTCAACCGTTTATTATAAACTTTGAAGCAATAATATCCACCATAATTTCTGCTCAAATGTATTTCATTTGATTGACTGTTTAATCGGCCGATTGTACTCCTGTGAGTCAAAAATTTGCGTTCAGGTAAATTTGTCTAGACAATATTTTTATTTTCGGAATTATGCTCGATTTTTTCATTCCATTTTCCTCCTATATTGTGTTAAACTAATTGCAGTTTATTCAAAATCGTGTAAATTTAAAAATTTGAATAACGCTTTCATAGACTCTATAATTATAACATTTTAGAGTCAATTAAATCCATTACATTCAATTATAAAGTAAAAAACATGGATTATTGTTTTGCTTCCCACATTTTAAATGCGTTGGCGATTAGCACATTTCAATCCGGAATGCATTTCCTAATTTTTGAATACACAATTCACGTACAACGTATTATTAATTGTGCTAATTAAAATAATAAGGTAATTGACAAACCGTCATTATGTTCATTTTATGTATCTCTGCATTATATGCGTATTTTTATTACTATTCCATTATTGTTTGTATTTTTCATGGCACATTTGGGTGTTTTGAATGAAAAGATAAAAAACGTGATTTTCACGTTTTGACTTGTAGGTGAGTAATGAGTTCAAAGAAATTCATCTTTAATTAATTAATTAATAGGAGAAGAATGAAATAACCACTGCGTTCAGAATTAATGTTGCTTTACATGTGGTTCTGATGTAAATTTTTGTTTTACAGTATGTATTTTAGGTTTCGAGTTGTTTGCATTAAATTACTATTTGCATTAATAGATTACGTTAATCCATTTACCTGCTTTAAGCAAATCCTTACATTTAGAAATTGCGTAGAAAGCTAATTTAATAAATTTAGATTTTTATCGATGCTGAATGTTTGTTGACATCAACATTTCTTACTTGCGATGGTAAGTTTGAATGTGTTTGGACGGTTTTCCGAGGGCGGAAAGGAAGTTGTTCAAGTATATAGAGTTTGAGGGGTGGCCATGCTAATAAAGTGAAAATAGTCACAACATTGCCGCCCCCGATGCCGCACTCGAAGCAAAAAAGGACGAAACTTTTATTGCTCTGTTATGCAGAGCGCGCCGCTAGCGCCCTCAATACGCAAACTCATCGAATTTTTCCCCAATGTCCTACTCCTTCAATGTACACCACACAGCTATACGATTCAGTTTATGTGCGTAAAAAGAACCACCAAGTAAAAGGTTTTCATTTGCAAGCAAATAAAACGTGAAAAATTGCGTTCAAAATAGTCTAATCCGTCACCAGAATTAACAAAAACTACTTTGCTTAATAAGAAAGTTGTTTGTTTAAATAAATTATCGATTTGCGCGTAGAGAATCAGTAGCAAGAAAGTAACCTAAAAAGTTTTTATCTTCCTGTTTACAGCAGCGCAAAAGTTCAACAATAAAATTGTCCCTTTATTTTTATCCATTCAACTCTCATACATTTGCGCATTTGATTGAAGGCTATTACTACCGGTTTTTCATCCCTCTCAAAGATTTCTTTCGTTTTTTCGCCTAAGAAGCTAGGCGAATCTGCGCATTTAGTCCGCGACCAATAAACGATTTTAACGGCCCCATTTCGGGACAATTTTAATGGCTATTTCCCAATTGTTTTGCGCACCATTGCAAACTTCTTCTTGCTCTATATCATTTTATTATCCGAAATTTGTATGCTTTTACGACTGGCGCTCGATGCTCGCGCTGCGAAGTCGATGCAACAAGAGATTATGAGCTTTTATACAAATATTTGCTACTTCTTCGAACTTGATTCGAATTAATCGCAGTAAAAGCGTATTGATTATTGCAACGCACATTGATTGTTTCGAATTGTGTGATTTGTTGCAATCACGCGATTATGAAATGTAAATTACACGACGCACATCAATAAATTTCATTTGATTTCTCATCTCGAGCATGTATCGATTGCCCAACTAACAGTAAAAAATGACGCCCCGGAAGCGCGCTTAAACAAGAAATCGCTTAAAATAATCGGCTGCTGTTAACTCGCTACGACGACGATGATTTTATAACAGCAAATGAAATGAAATTGCTCGCTGAGAATAAGAGAGAAAGAGTAATCGAAAGAAATCAATACATTAATGTTTAATGGCTTGCTCTCTATCGTACGTTAAGAAAAATACGAAAAAACGAATGAATAAATTGGTATTGAATGCATGAAAACATGAAAACCAGTCAGTCAAAAAGTTTAAGTGTAATAACGAGACGTTTAGGACGCGTTTTTTTCAACGACTTAAGCCGAAACAAACTTTTCAATTGTAGCCTCCGGATGCGATCATTACGCGTTCTCTTCCTTCGTTCGTACACTCATTATGCGCGCTTGCTTACTGAAGACGAACGTTTATGGATGCATTTCAAATTAAAGTTTCAAATGTTTTCCGAGTAAATTTTATCTAGAGTTCAATTTCTTTAATTAAACGAAACTTGCTTAAAGTATTAATTGTAATTTCTATTTTTTTCTACTCTCAATTTTAAATTTAGACTAGTATTCTTTATTCTATTGAAGAAATGTTGTTTACGCATTAAATAATTAGTCAATTAATTAGGAATATTTTTCGGTCGATTGGTAACAAATAATTAATCCCGAAACCACGTATTAAGATGAATTTATTAATTAAATTGCTAGACAAATCTAACGGTTGATTGCATTTCATTTAAGTTCACTAAACACTTGTAATTTAAATGAATACGCGTGAGTTCTTTCTTGCGCTGAATTGGTCCACAAGCAAAGCAATAAAAGAGTAATTCTAATGTGGAACAAACAATGAAAAAAATGGCTAGGATTAGCAATTATTATTACGCTTCGAGCTGCTTTTCTAAAACTACTTATTTGATTCTTTTGAGCTTGCTTCAAGCCGATTCAAAATGTAAATTCATATTTCCTGCGTATTTCTTTTCCTATTTGTTTTATCTGCTAATAAAATTATGAAACTTTGAAATATTTTCACTTTACTCGTGAAATCATTAAACCTTGTTTAAAACCGTAAGAATTCCTTGCGTCTAATTGGGGATTTTAATTTAAAATTCTTAGAAATTATCGACGAGAATATTAAAAAATGTAATGCATTAAGTACATTAACACGTGAAGTTAAAGTAGTCGAAAAGAATGCTTAAAATTTTATTACTCACTTTTAATTAACTCAAAAAAGCGTATTAACTTTCATCGCCACATCGTACGAAACAAGTTAAAATATTCTAGCCAAATTAATCAATTGTTTAAATGATATCAACATAAAAAATGATATCAAAATAAGAAATTGTTAAACGCCACTCCCAGGAAAGAAATAAGGAATATCAGTAGTTTTCACTTAAAAGGCAAGCACATACGAGTGCATTAGTTATCGTGGTGTACGCACCGCACGAATCGAATAAATAAAATAAAATGCATATAGGTACTCGAAATATTTCAACTCGTTCATTTTTGAGCCAGTTAGTAATGCATGTTTGGCTCAACGGGTGGACGAGACGACCGAAAAGACTCTTCTCTCTTCTTAACAAAGCACACCAACGAGAAGCGACTCCACATATCAAGATACGTAAACGTAATGGTAAATTATATGCAAGCGGAGCGAACGCATCATGCAGCTCAATGGCTAATAACTATGCGTATAATATATGTAAAGCCGTGCCGTGCACGTCGCCTCTTCTTCTTCGATAAGCGACACATTTTTGCCATCGTGTACTCATTAATATTAGAAATGCTTGTTGCTTTTACGTCCAACTCCTCGGCGGTGCGCTCTTCGAGGAATAATACTCATCAGCTATTTCATAAACTTGCGCAATCGTAACTGACAATAATGAAAATGCTTGTACCATCTTCTTAAAAGCATTTTAAGGTTAGCTGCATACAATGCATACAACAATTTTCTACTAATAAGATGGAGTACAAGAGTTTAATTTTAATGTAGCTATACTCTTGCATTATTCCGCATAGTCAGATGCTTATTATTATTTATGAATTTTTATTTAGTTGTTAATAATGATCATCATTGACATCTGCTTAAATTTATGAATTTGACCAACGGTGGCCTTTTAACATTTTACTTCTAAGTAAATTTAATCAAGCTACAAATTAATGTGGTTAAAACTTTGTAAAATTTCTGCTTGCTTTTATAAAATATTGTCAAATGAATAAGCAAACATATGGGCATAGAATGCCCACGTATAAAAAATTGTTAGTGTAAAAGCTATAAAATGTATAAATTTTTAATTGCGCGCGCGATTTCATTAACATATTAAATCAATTACAGACGTCCACTCTTTAAGTCAATGCTCGAATAAGTGAAAAATTTTACCTCTGTCAGTAAGATTGCAAATCAAGTTAACGTTTTGCCAATTAAACTCAAAAAATGTTGTACACCAAAAAAAAACTTGAAAAGTCAAAATCTTAGAAGAACTTGCTTGGTGACTTAATAATTAAATAATAAAATTGTTCATTATTAAAATGCCACGATTAATGTAAAAAATATAATCAATCAGTAATGAAATTAAAGGAATTTTGATCGAATTATTGTAAATCCCCAGTCTGTATTAAAAATTTACGTAATTATAGAAAGTGTTAATTGAAATTTGAAATATGTCTTTCTACATATTTTTCTACTGAAATTACGCTCGACTCGAAACTCACACGTAAGGAGATTAAAAAATGTCGCTTAAATGTCTTATAAATAATGCAAATTTTATCATCGCAGATGTTTCTCATAATGAATTGATATTTTAAGTGTATTTTATACACATTTCTACCGAGTGTCCAATAATTATTACCACCTTTACAATACCTAGTAAAACCGAAATTTGTAAATACGATCTTTTTGATTCGCTTAAATATTGAAATTATTCAAAATTCACAATATGATTTACAAATAAAATTTGCGAAACAAAATGGGACGCGTTTTAACGACTTTTAATTTTCATTGCCATATTTGTCAAAGTTCTCAATAACAACAACGTTCAATAAGACTTCTTTTCGAGACGAACCGAGTCGTTAGTGGTTTGTGTAATGGACTGTTTCTAATTAAAACAAAAATGATTTACTGTGCACTGGTTGCTTAGCGAACAACACACCATAGCGAGAAAAAATGCAAATGACTTATTATGCGAAATGGCCTCTCAGCTCACATACACGTATAAGAAAAAGAGATATATATTTATGAGCGCAACGAGCTATTTGCAAATATTTCAAGTGAAGCCAATAAACAATGCGCGCGCCCGCGATTAAAGTCGCCATTTGTACTTCGGGCGTCTCAAAAACTATTCAAGGTGATCCGGTGGGTCAAAAAGTATATTGCACAGCTTTCGGCGTGTGTGCATTTTGTGTTCAATACGACGAAATCAAAAAAGGAAATATTCAAATTGTTTCCTGTATTCTGCTCGAACGCATTTTTATAAATTATAATACGATAATAAGTCAATATTTATGAAAACTGATTGTTATTTGACTTATACTCATTTTATATGCGAGAACTGATTGAGCTCTTTTAACGCTTCATTAATCCTTGTTTTTTTCAATATTTCTTTACTTCTTCTTACATGCATTAAACTCACCTTTTTGTTTAGTGCATGTTTGTGTTGATTCATTCATACTTAAGAAAAGTATCTTACTTTCTTAGTCATCACTATCTGTTAGCGAATCACTGAATTCAGAAGTGGTTGACTTTATAATGACGTATTTCATGATTAAAGTCTTCAATTTTTTACTTCTTCGTTTGAGTTGTGATATCGAGTGTTAAATTCAAATCATTATGCTAGGACAAACAAGAATCTGTTATGCGCCAAAAATGAATACGAGGATGATATTAAATTTTTAATTTCCTCAGCCCTGCATTGCGCTACTTTACCCGAAAAAATATATTAAAGCTGATAAAATTACAAATTTCTTGTTGTTTACTATATTGTAACCTCTGCGCAGCGAGTGTTACTTATTGTTAGTATTATTACTAAGTGTTCGTTGTTAGTGAAAT
The DNA here is from genome assembly GCA_030264675.1 of Anaulacaspis nigra. Classification (NCBI taxonomy): domain Eukaryota; kingdom Metazoa; phylum Arthropoda; class Insecta; order Coleoptera; family Staphylinidae; genus Anaulacaspis; species Anaulacaspis nigra. Next base: position 69,789 of record JARJDV010007557.1, on the reverse strand, counting down.
AAAAGCACACAAAACACACACCTTGATTGGACAACGTCGTGGTCGCATGGTCTGCTTACCTTTGACGATAAAAGCGTCAAAGTTGGGGATTCCTGTAAAAGAAAAGAAAAGGAAATTTCGAATTTTGTTCTTTTATTGTTAATGTTACTAAATGTACCAATTAATATCTAATATTTGTATTGTGCCAATTAAACTCGTGAGAATTTCAATTCTTCAAAAAGAATTAATAGTGTTCAGTCATGCCAATGCATTGGCACAGACTTTTCTGAGTAATGGATATGATTTCTAAACATTTGCGCCGTAAAAACTTGATAGCAAAGAAGTGAACAGTTGGTCAATACTTGTTTGGCGTAACTACAGCTGAAAAGTGCGGAGTGCATCCGCTGCCGAAGAAGAGACTCTGCAACTCTTAAGCAGCAATAAAAGTTAAGTAAAAACAAAAAAGGAAAACGCGAAAGCAGCGAAGCAATTTATATTCCGTCTGTGCATGCATGCACCCCACATGTGTATGCGTATAACGAAGGCCCTAAATAGTTGTTTGCCGAACTGACCTTGGCAACATTTCGGCCAATGAGTATTGAAATGAAAAGCCAACAGCAGCAGCAGCGCACGGCAAAAAGAAGAAGAATTCAGCCGGGCCAAAAGTATTTTGGCTGTTGCTTGCCTTCCAGCCACCAAAAAGTCTTCAGAATGCGAGTATGTATGTTAGTCAGTCGATGGGCCAGGGCCAAATCGTCCAGTGTGCCAAAACAAAATTGCCATTTTTTATGTTGGTCGTTCATGCTTGTTTTGCTCCTCTTTAAAGATACCACTCTTTTGGTGTTTTTCTTTGATTCGCATTTTATTTTGTAGTTACTGCCTGCACCAACCACGTACCAAATTTCATCGTTGCAACGAATCGCGCAAGAAATAACAAATGTGTAACTGCCATTCGAAAATAACTACGCCATAAATTTCGAATGTTATTTTCACGATTATCTTATAATGGAAAGAGTGTAAAATAAGCACAATTTTTCGCCAAATAAAAATCTCATCTCATCAAACAAATGCCCTCTAAAAGCTGTTAGTCACTCGATTCATACATATTTTTTACCTGCATGATCTCGAGATAAAAATATCCTCAGGAGAAAATGGGCACTTCGTATTGGGTAAAACGTGAATAATATGCATTTGAATCATGCAAGCAGATGAAGCAGATGTTTAATTATAATTTTCGGGTTGTAAATGTGCACCACACGTTTGTTGCTTATGCACACGCGTATATCATTTGGTGGTCGTAGATAGATTCGGCGAACGTCACCAATTATTTTCGAATGGCACGTGCGCTCCCTTATTTCACCGCCTGCAAAACGCTATAATTTTAATTACAAAATTTGAAGCTTCCAAGAAGCATACTCGATAAGATAAAACAACTAAAAAATGTTTTGTTACTGTAAAAATTCTACTTCTTAAAATATTGAAATTATAAATTGATTGAGGTAATTGCTTCAGTCGTTTCATTTAATACAGTCGCGGATAGGAGTGTATGAAAATGTTTCCAAAAACGTTGACGCATAAAGCATAAAGGCTGAAGCACGTTACGTTAATGCCCGTAATTTACAAGTAAAAATTGCGGTCTTTTGTCTAGAAATGACCTGCTTTTGTGTGTGCAAGCTTTAAGTTTAAGTGTTTTTAAGCTTTAGGACAATCTACGGTCACAGAACAACAACTCGCATCATCCGCACATGCATACGAACCAATCTACTCTTCTCTCTTCGAAAGACGAAACGTGCAATAAACTAAACGCAAATGCCACAAGCAGTATATTTTTGTCGGGTGCTTTTCAGTCTGAACAAGTGACTGAGGTACGCATAACAAACTAAGATAGATAACCGAAAAGTATGAGAAGCAAAAGAGGAGAGACAACAACGAGCAAAAAAGGTAAAGTCACTGTGATTAGACATAAAATTGCTTTGGGATGGACAAATATAAATTCAGTGATGAGTACTTATGTTCTTCCACCTGAAGGCATTTTAGTTTATCGAAATTATTAACTCCCTTAATATTTTTTAACGAAAAATTAGTTATGATAAGAAACAATATGTAATTATAGTTCGCTTGTTCTCCCTTTCAAAACTTTCCATAAATTTGATATTATTACAAGCGATTATGACTCGTAATATTCAAGTCTCAATTACGATAAGTTTAATATGCTGGGTTTACCTACGAATTAAACTACTTATTACGTGTATGATAAGTTTAATTAGTACTAATTAGCAGCAAGGTGGACTCATATTTTTGTTTTAATACTCAACTTTATACAATTATTCTAACCATGTTCCTTCTTGGCGCACTCTCATACAGAAGAAAAGAAAAAGTGTAAATAGTTCCTCCACAAATCTAATTAGGTTTAAGTGGATTTCATGTTCATTTAATATAACGCACTATTGTTATACAAGTTTGATATAATTTCATACAATTTTTCTTGCATTTTATATGCAGTTCATGTCGGTCTTTTTGATTTAAGCTCTTTTACTATTTTAATGTTAAATAGCCATGTTTTCTTCATAGTTACGCTTTTTTAAATAGGGTAATAAAAATGTTACTTAAAATAAGAATTATATCAAAGCTGTAATTTTTAGAAATATTCATTGTGCTTGTGTTATTTTTAATACTCAACTTTATTAAAAACCAAAACGGTTCAAATTCTTCTGTTTCTGAATCAATTTCAATGAAATCTATTTCAACATTGAACTTCTGGGCACAATTTTCATTTAGTTAGAGTGGCATTTCGTTGATATGGGTCTGAGAGCAGCAGCAAAGCAACCCTATTATTGATTTTGCTGCCATTTTCGCCCCAAAACTACATTCAAACTTTGAATTTCCGAAATTATCATATTCAATGTACCTGTACGCTTTTGATTCATGCCAGGGAATAAATAAATGCCCAACAAAGCAGCAGCACAAATCAAAAACAACTTCCTAGAAGTGGCATAATTAAATCAAATGCCTCCTTCTCTTTGTGGGTATCGCAATAAGATGAAATAAAACGCAAGCATTTTGTCGGTTGTTGGTGTTGGTGGCCGTTCAAACTCATTAAAAACGTATTGCGAATATTTTTCCATTGAAATGCCGAACACTAAATTTATGTTGTACCTGCGCGCGTCGCGTTGCTGTTTTCATTGTTTTATCAAGTGTTTTGTATGCAGCGCCCTTAACCGATTGACTCTAATGCCGATGTAATTTATATGCATGTGGATTTGTGGCAAACCAATTTGGTGGACGTTCGCGCAAAAACCATTTGAAATGCATTAAAAACGATTGCGTTGCGTTATTTTTTTGCGTATGGTCCACGGATGCTGCACACATTCGCACATTTAGCTCACTTAAAGCAAGTCGTTAAGGCGCATTTCATACTCAAGAGACGAACGCGCGGGCGCATGGTCGCATATATTTCTCTTTAGTTTTAGTCCTTTTTTTCTTATGCGATGGTTGCTTTTGGCTTCGCAAACTGCAGACGCGTTGGTATGTGCTAAAAGTCTGATCCGGCGATCTTTCGGATTTTTCTTAGAATTGACCGATATTACTCGACCGGCCGCGCGCTGTGCGCAAGTGTTTCTTATATGTACATCCAAAAACCTTTTTGAATGGTTGAGTTTTATGTGTGTGCATCGCTACAAACAAAATGCAATTCGATGGGTGAAGCTTCATAAAATAAATGTGTATATTCCAGTCATTTTTCGAAGTGTTCCATATTTTAATTACCTGCATTAATTTTTAACTTAAATGTTTAACTAGAGGTCAGATACTATTTAAAATCAATTCCCGGTTCAGAATGAAACCTAGCTCTATCATTTCACCTTAGAAAGAAAGAAACTGAATTCAAAAACGATTGGAATGAGCATTTTGAAAACCGACGCAATACAGACAATAGCAGTGTGCATTGCATTGCACCTTCTTCGTTCTCGTCGTCGTTGTCAGAAGAGCGAAAAAGCACCGACTTCTTCGCGCATTTATATGACATTAACGAATATGCGAGAGCAGGTAGAAGTACCTGCCCGAGAGAACGCTCGCGCGCGCGTATAATATTTATTTCGAAAAATGCTTTGCTGATAGTTGTTGCGTCGCATCGGTTGTGCTGTTTGTTTTGTGCGGCTGCATTCGGTTCAATCATTATTGCTCGGGCGTATATTTCAAGAAGTCCAATGCCTACGTACATACGTTGCGCTGTGATGCGATGTGATGGTGATTTTTTAGCTCCTCGTCTCTCTTTGATGCTGCTCTCGATTTACCTGCGCGCCAAAACGTCGAGACAACTTCCAAATTAATGTGCGCCCGCTTTTTTGACATTTTTTTTTAACAAAGTGCGTTTGCTTTTTACCCTCTTCGTTTCACCGTCCGTCATATTCTATCTTTTATATGTACTTACGTTGAATCTTAATCTCAATCAATTTTATATAGTTTCTGACAGATACGCAACTAAAATTTTGAAATACGACCATGGTAAAATACAAATAGTTTCATGTAAATAATGATTATCTAATTATTTATAACGAATGTAATGAGCAAGAGCAACAACGAGCAGACAAGTTGAAATAATTAAATTGTTTCGCGTTGGCGTAAATTAATGTAGCAATATTTCTTTCTGTACGAATAATAATGCAATCGACGAATTTAATTCGTCGGTCGTCGTCATATTAATAAGCCACTGTCATGTAGTACCTGTTGTTGAAATATATTTGAAGCAAAGACAAAGTATTAGAAGAAAATTAAGTACATTAAATCCGTGGGCGTTGGACCAATGTTGCCGTCGCGTAACATTTCGATGGAACAATGAGCAATTTCAAGAACCTGATTTCGTCTTTCAGCTGTAGAGATAATTATTTATTACCGTGTGCAAAAATTCCGACTGACTCGAGGCGCTACATGCATATAAATACGATACGTGCGCGCACAAATAGCACATGGCGTGTTATTATTCAATAATTCAATAAATAATTAGAAAAATCCATTAAAGCACGTCGTGGCATTGAAGGCGGAAACGCGAAGATAAAGTATGTAATGTATGTTGTTGAATGAGCGCTGTGTGAGAAGCTCGCGTAGCAGGCAAGCGGTACAAATATTTAGATGAACACACAGATCGCACAGCGATAGATGGATGGATATTGTTGCTATGAATCGAGAGCTGCGTTTCAACTCGACTCGATTTGATACATTAGCGTTCCTTAGTTCTTAATTATCTGGGTGTGTATTCAATACGTTTTTTTAGTACTGCCAATGCTTCCAAATGCTATGAATTTGATATTCTTCTCTTGTATTACCAAAAAACTACTGACCTGATTTATGATATCACTTAAACTGCATAGAATTCACGATTATATTTTCAGCGAAAAGTATTTCACTCATTTGGATGACTTAAACAAACATTATTAAATTCATACTCCCTATTAATATATGTAAATTTGAATAGTACTAGGCTATCAAAAGAAAAAAGTCGCATTTTATGTCTTATAAAAATGGGCATGTTTTATTCTTCTGGACTTAATTAGAATCGCTGCATCTTCAAACTTGTTTAAACTCTCAGTTATACTCCTCATTATTCCAACGAGAAATATCTTGATCAATCGAAGATATTTCAATTATTTCGATTTCTACATCCTCAATCGCGTCGCATTCGTCTCCTCGGCAGATAAAATAAAATACCACGAAATGCGACGCTCGCTATTATTTTACCTACTTACTCGCTTACTACTTGCGTCTAGATTTCGTTGGATTAAATTAAATATTTCTCTATGCGTCTTCTTTGTTCACCATGCACAAGAAATTGTCAATAAAAAGGACGATGTTATTTTCTACACGCCAGTGCAATATAACTATTTATATGCATAGCATACCACAACATCAACATATTAATAAGACAAACTTTTGAACTTGTACCATTCTTCTTTCATCCTTCTTGTGCGCTCAATAAACAAATACAGGTAAACCGAAATCAAATAGGCCAAAGCAATGAAGAAAACTATTTCATTAACTCACCCAACCAATTCCATCGTGATTCAATATACAAAACATTTTTCAATGCGTTCAATTGCGCTTTAACGCTTCAGATGTTTATCGCGGTTTTGTATTCTTCAAAGGTTGTTCGTATTCAGTTTCTTCATGCACAATTAGATGTAATATCAGTCACGATCGCCGGCCACGAATCTATCGATTGAATGCAATGTAATTGCGCGCAAACGGAAGCACGAAAAGTTAATGATGAATTGCTCCTCTCGTCCGAGAGCATCGTTTGGGATGATCGCAATCGCGCGCACTAAATGAATCAATACGCGGCAAATACTCGCCAGCTACAAGTTTATTGCACAAACATGTGCTCTTCCCGTACTCGAGAATTGTGTAACGTCCTGCTTTTTTGGTGAGATTGTCACTCGCTGAAAGCGGCGTAAATAAACACTAAATTTTATGAGCGTTTTAACTCCTCAAGCAGTTTGTGTGTTGTCAAATTATATTTACATGGGCAAACTTGACTTTGATATTGGATAATTTCAAACGGCTGCGTAATGAGCTGTTTTTGCATTTATTGCAACGACAACAACTGCAAAGTGGGCTTTTAACTACATAATTTATTCGCGTGCGTTAAGTTTTCACTTTACACAAATTATGGCGAGTAAACTGGGCGCATTCGCAATTATTTACGACCCTGAATAACAGTGCGCTCAATTTTGTTGTTTCGGCACACAGGGCTTCACAATTTTAGAATTTGGAACAGTTTACATTTTGTGTTTATTAAAATATTTTAATTATTGCCATTTTATCACAATTACGCTCGAATAAACTGCACATAAAAGCAAGAGTTTGATTGGTGTTTTTCATTTTTTTGATTACCGCAAAACAATACCGCGCGAACAAAGCGAAACAGAACCGAATGTTTCGCGATTCCGACGATGATGATGTGATAACTTCATTTGTCAATTGCATGCATTCATCCTAACAAAAGTTAATTATTTCAATTCTCCCTTTTACTCGCAGTCAAACATCGAATGCCGACTGCCGAATAAAAATTGATTTTTAAGTTGTGGGTCCACACAGCGGTGACGTTTGAAAAATTGCGCTCATTTTGCTGCGTCCACCTCTATCATCCCCTACATTCTCTTTCTTTGCAATCGCCTTCCTTCGTCCGACTTCTTGGTTATTGTTAGATAAATCTCGACAGCACTTCGTACCCTTCGCTCCGCGTCTATCGCACAATCAATCCACCATGTCGTCTGACGATGCGTTTCGCTTTTACTTCTTCGTTACGTTACTTTTCCTGCTCTTTCCTAATCTTCTACGCTTGCACAAAGAGCAGAAGTTCTTCTTTCACTTTTTTATATAAATTGTGTGAATAGTTTTTACTGAACTTTAAAGTGTATTAAGAATTATCAGAAATATTTGTCTTCTGAAAAATATTGGGGTGAGAAAAAGTATTCATTACAATTCATTTAAAGCGTGAAAACAAGTAAAATATGTTGCACATGTGCATATTTCGCACAGGAAGCGCAAAGTGCAATGATTATACTGAGCGTTTCCATATTTATATAATTAACTGGACTTATCCTGCGAGGAGATAAAAAGCTACCATGAAATGTGATAGTCAATTAAACCAAATAATGATTAAGACATCAATATTGAAAGAAGCAACTCGTGGATACGTAAAACAAGCACGTTAGTGGAATATTTATTAGAACTAAGAAGCAAAATCGGATAGATGCTGATGACACATTGTAATACGCACGAACGATTTGCTCTCAATTTCCTTCATCTGCGTTTGCTGGTAACTTATTCGTGTGTGTGCAATTTCGAAACAGATCGAATATCATTGCCTTGAAGCTAGTGAACTAACTGGGTACGCGGCTCATCTGTAAATCTTCGACGTTTAAGTGAAAGACTAGATTTCCTAAGAAAAAAATACCTTCGCATCTAATACGTGTGTGTTATTTGTTTCCGTTCTTAATACGTGCGTTGTGTTGTCGCTTAGACGCAGTGTCGAAATTGAAAATTGTACAGTAAAGAGCAAAGCAGAAGAGAAAATCTGGTACTCGCGAGATGGACACACAGCTGTAATTTATTAGTCAATTCTTTGTCGACTTTATATATATTGAATTTCTTCGTATAAGTATGCCTTTTATGCTTTAGTCTTTCTCAAGAAATTGTCGTCGCGTCCTCATCCTCGTACCCGTTCTCATGATAGGTATTATTGCCGGCCAGGTCGTAAAGTTTGAAAAAGTGTTTTGTTTCCCAATTTTTATGCTAATAATTTTGTCGATTTATCCATTCGAGTCGCAGACGAAATAAAATTCAACCATTTTTTGATTCAGCAATTATCGAACACGTATCGACCGAACCGACGACGACGACGAGTCGATCCGCTTTGCTTTGCAGCTTTCTATATTACACATTACATTAACATTACACTATCAGAGCCAATCAATTCCCCGTTGAATAAATTAACTTTTATTACTGTTAATATTGTACTACTCCTAATTAAATTCATTGACGTAAATAACGCAGTGAGATAGGTAGGTACGCGCTGGATACTGGAAAGCAATGAATTTTTTCAAATAAAATATTTATTCATACAGCCGAGCACCGCGCAACCGAATATAAAATATTTTCAAATTGATAGGCTCGTTATTTATGTTCGTGTTTATTTGGCGTACATTATGTACATACATTAATATAGCATACGAAAATTGTAAATTATATCATTTTTTACGTTTGTTTCACCTCTCTGAGAGCGCGCATGACGTTGATCGATCGATTGAACCGAATGCATGATGCATGTACCTACGTCTCAATTATTTCCAACGATTTCCAATTCTTCGATATTATCTCTTCAAACTCTGCTACTAACAATTTCAACAGTAAGATTTTGACGCCTCGTTATTTACCTATTGCACGCTTTAATGCACTTGTTTAATGCATTCTCGCTTACTAACTATCAGCTTAAAAATGTACCAATTTATATACAGCGTGAAATATAACTAAACGAAGAGAATCATCCAATAAAACGCTTGAATATTTGAGTATCTTACCTAAATATTAAAATTTAAACCAATTCAATTATAGAGTTATGCCAAATAATCAGGCAATTTATAATTATAGTGTGCACTAATAAATGGTTGCGACTGTTTTATTTATTTCTTGTTTATGCTTTTAATGTCTTTCTTTTATACTAATGCATAGTCTTCAAGTCAAACATTTTTTAATTTTTTAACATATCAAAAGTACATGTAATTAAATATATCAAAATAAATAAAGCAATTATGTAATTAATATTTTCCAATCCACAATTAAACAGTAATTTATAATTTACTTAATCCAGGAAAAAAAAAACAAGTAGTAAGCAACACTTAAGATAAACTTGCTCATTTACCTGAGATTACATGTTATCGAGCAAAAAAACATTTAGACAAACATTCAAAATGCAATTATAATTCGTCTACTAAACAACTACGAATTGTGCTGTCGAAGAAAAGGAACGAGATATATTTATTATTTATGTGACTCAGTTTAATTGATGGAATGCACGTAATAATACCAAGAAACAAACAAGTATGTAGTGCATAAAAAAACGCAACGAGACGTTTACCCGCTAGGCATTCATTTAATTTACTTGATACGTTTCGTTGTCCACCTTACCGCAATCGACGGAGAGAAAAAACGAACTCGAATACAAATCATAATAATAATACCGATAATAATTCAAGTATGTACAATAATAACATAAGTGAAACGTAAAAATACCCGAATACGCTGTGTGTATGTGCCGGATTGAAAACAAAAACATTTAGCAACTTTAATCACGGTAAATATCAACTAATTATATGTTTCAAGTATTATTCAAATCCTATCTATTTGCGGCTATAAATAACGAAATAACGCATAAATAATACATAAAATTATTTAATTAACATTATTCGTTACTACTTGTTTATTATTTGTTTGCGGCTCATTGTAATTTAGTTTTTGCGTTTATTTTGTGTATTTGGTCATAAGATTATGTCATCCTTATTTGTAGAGCAATGAAATTGCTTGATTTTAACGATAATAGCGTATTGAATAAATTCTTGTATATTATTGTTGTGCGTCTTAGTTTTTTTTTCTAGACATTACGTGCAAATTTTTAATTGGCACATGCATACCTAGTTAAGAGTAGGTACCACTATCTAAATAAATAATTAGATGTTCGTAGTAGTAAGTGCAAAACAAAAATTTAATCTTAAAAATTCAATCGACGCACTAAGCGAATAACTGGAACTCCAAATTGAAAAATGAGCAACTGATTTTTTTTCTCATTATTTTAATGCGCAACGTAAATATGTCTTTCTGCTGTTAATTAATGTGAATGCTCTGTAGACCGTTTGTAATCGTAGGTGTGCTTTTTTAACAACAAAGTCGTTTTGCTTTTTCAAGCCAACGTTTAACGAGTGATTTACAACTTTTTATTGTTGCTATTAATACTTCATAAAATGCTTCATGCTTGCATACTCAGCTCTTAAAGTTTCATTTAAACAAGCGTTGAGCAAAAAGTTTTGAATTTTTCAAAACATGAATAAACGCTTATATTAATCACACAAGAATTCTACGTGCAGATTATTTCAATGTTCAATATTTCATATCCATACCGAGAAGAACGTGAAATAAATTGAACTGTCTGTACGTACATGCATTTAACCATCAATACGCTGCTTTACCAGTTCGCCTGCTTACTTTTTGGGCTGCGTTATTAAAAGTTTGACCTGTAATAATTTGATAGGTACATTTATGAAGTGGAATGACGATGCGGAAACGGCGACTCTCTTTATAGAGACGTACACTTTATACATGCGCGATGATAACAGCTATTGATCCGCCGATAGTGTAATACTGCTGACGATCATCATTTGCCTTTTTTTCCGTCTTATTCTCCTTTTTAATTCATCTCCGCTGCGCGCTTTGCTTTTCTCGTCTCTACACTTTGGGGTTTTAATTAATCCGTTAATTTATTACACGAAGGTGCACATGCGTGTAAGTGTGTGCAAGAAGAACAAATGAGCATCCAATCGCAGTAATAGTGTTATTACTGCTTCTCCGACCAGTACAAAAATGTATTACCTTTTATAAATTCTCTCGTCTATTGCTTTATTGCTTTCGAAGCCAACTAACTAAAGGAAGCGTTTTGTTGATGAGTTAATGCTTCTAATTGCTTCTTTCAAGCTTCTTCGTGCTCTTTTGTGAGTCAAAAAATGGAAAAAATATAGACAAAAGATTTTTGCTTTCTTTTGTTGCTTCTTATTTTCTTAATGTATGTTGACAACTTTATAATATCTTTTAATTTTGAATATTATTTCAATATCTATCTCTTTGCAACTGCTTCTGTTAATCTCACGCAGTATCTTCGAGTATAAATCTGGTGGAAATTTAGTATTTCTCATATAAATTTCAAGAATCTAATTATCGCTCATTATAAATCATGTAACACACTAAGTACAAAGAGTGTTAACATGGCAGTTTAATTAAACATAAAAGTACACAAGTAAAATCAATGCATTACACATTTTTCCATGCGTACTTCATATATTCATATTAAGCTTCTCTTCTTTGATGAGATGAGAAACTCTTTCATTAGACCGAAATGATGATCATAATAATAATACAAAGTGTATTAAAATTTCCTTGTTTTCACAACAACAGCAACAACCGCAACCCAACAAAACGAATGCAACAACTCGAACTTATTCTCATCTCGAGGTAATACATTATATTTTGTGATAGGTTTAATGCGCGCGCGAGCACGAATCGCTTATTGTTAGCATTTTACTAATTTGGTTGAGTTTATTTAATTTTTTAGAATAATGAAATTGCATATTCATTAATAATCTGTTCAACTAACCGTATGTACGGTCGTGTACGATGTATGTATGTAAATAGATTAAGTGAATTAGTTCGCATCCGAAATTGTGTTCACTCGAAAATAAGAAGTTTTGTAATTCCTTAGTTCTCACATTCGTTGCGAGCATGTTGAGAGATTTTTGATGTGCGTTTTTAAATAAAACGCTTGCTTAATTAATATGTGCATGTTATAAGTATAAATATTGTGTGCGCTTTGTGAATTTGCGTTTTATTTGATGCAATTATTTCGTGTGCTTTTCGTCTCAATCTTTATGTAATTTATTTGTACTTTTTTCGTCTAACTAAACTTAGAATTCATTCGCTATTATTTTTTATATTAATATTTTTTACTATTTTGTTCTGCAGCTCTAAACGATTAGTAAAATTCATCATTTTTATTGGTCGGCGCCTCGTACGAAAATCATAATAATGTTTATTGCGTTCATACAATCAAAGCCAGTCACTCAGCCAGTCAAAACGCAATCGTATATTTTCCATTACTACTCTATTACCGCATTACTCCCATTTTCATCTACCCCACATCAACTATTATTACTATTTCACCTACCACGTCTCGTGTGTGAACACTTACATCACCCTTGTAAACTCGTATAATTGCACGCGTCGTGCGCGTAATAATTCGACATCATTAAAAAAAACGGTACGCAATATACGAACATGCCGCGCATAAAACAATGAACGTATAATAATGATTCATACAAATATCAAAAAATTGCTCCCTCGTTGCGTGCTAAGGCTTATAAAATTTCGTCGTTTTTAATTTGCCTTTCCATGATTGATACCTTTCTAACCTTTGCGAACACGGCGTGTGCGTTTCTTTCGCTGACGTCAATGCATGCGAACATTAAGAATGTTTTTTTGTTTAATTTTAATCAACTGCGTTTCCTTTTTCATTTCTTGTAATTCGCATTTGCTTACCCTTGCCCTAATAGTAATAGAAATCAAATCAACGCGAAATCTCATATTGCATTAAATCATAATAGTGAGTGACACATAAATTGAATTTTACTCACCTTAACGCGGCTAAATATTATTTTATTTCATTTCCTTTTTATGCGCAAAATGCTCTCTTAACCTCTCGCCGTAAATGCAAATACACCGAACGATCTTTTACCGCATAACGCAATTACAATAAATAGATTCTATACAATGTGGTCGATTTTGTTGATAATTGCAACCAGTCGTCGTCGTACATGATGTTATTAAATAATTAACAACAATAACCCTTGTAAAAATTATACTACTTACAGTTTTATAAAAGCCCATATTATATTCCTTGTCTCACCCACGTGTGTTTCTTTACTTGACTCAGATATTAATTAATCTATCTCAAATTCTGCCTAAAATAAAAGAGGACTGACTCTAACACACCAACTGAAACAACCACACGCGTATTTAATTAAGTTTAATTAAGAAATGAAACTAGACATGTACGACAACCGTGTCTAGTGCAATGTTAAACGATGCGGACGCTGCGAGAGTTAGCACTAAACTACAGTTGCGTTATTGCAAAAGGTTCGTCTCTCTTATCAACATTATACGTGACAGCGCTGCAGCTGTACTTCCTACAGCCGCTTGCATTGTTTGGCGTGGTGTATCGATACCAATGTGACTGAACTTGTATGTACAAATTCGTACAAGTAAGAACAAGTGGTCTACTTCCCTGAACAATTCGAATTTTTGATATAGAGATTCGCAAGCGAATAGTTTACTTGAATATACACCTTTTCCAAAGAATTTTTTAAAAACTAATACACATATTTTGGTCATTATTCTAACGCAACTTTTTACTAGCTTATAGCATTATTAATATTTTAAATTTGATAAATTAAAATGAAATTTGCTCATTTTCATCAACCTGAATATTCGTATAGTTAGAGCAATAAATAACAAATGTGGAATAATATATCAAACGTTGAAATATGCATAAATTTAAGGCTTTTGACTGTTCGTTTGCGACAAGAGCGAAGAAGTAAGAGGTCCTAATTGAATTTCAGATTTTCGATTGATAAACGACATCAGCGCGAATCCGGCCCGGCACATGCCGCCCCCCTGTTGCCCCTCTTTCGCATTAGCAGCGCACAACACTCGCATATGCGTAATATGCGTAAAGTCGAAAGATAAACGAGTTATTGGGTTCAATGAATTTTCAGCTAATTGAATATGTATTTCGCATTCTGCACAATAGAAGCGATGCGCACATATCTTCTGGAGCTGTCGCTGGCGCTGCCAGCACTGCCGCCGCCTTCACTGAGGTATCAAACATTCATACACTCGTGCATACATCTCGATGACTATACATAAATATCCCTCATATGTTCAGATTTGACACGCTTTAACCGCGTGAGCATTCGCGTCATGTATATCTCTCAATTCCCGCATCGCATGCGTCGACAGTACTCTCACTAGAGCAGTCAGTCGGTAGTATCTTCGATTACCTTCTTCGATGTTGTGGTCCCCTCTTGCCATCCCAAGCACCACCGCCCCCCAATAGATGGATACATATTACGCTTTGCGCGTTTGCTTTGCCTTCAATGCGGGCGCGCGCAAATTTCATTAGCATACGCTCGAATTCACTAATCAACTAATGAACTTCCATTCGCACACTTCCATACATCTCTAATACCGATTTGCTTTATAATATTCGCGTACACGTTTATTGGCTTTCATCATCATCGTCATCATCATCCCAATTCGCTTACATAGTAGTGATAAAATTATTTCGCTATTATGTTACGAACTTGTCTCGATTCTTCGACAAACTAAGACGGAAAATGATAAAATTTTACGAGTTTCCAAAAAGTATTTTCAAGATCGTTTTATTACCTACCTAATTCCGACCGAAAACATTTAAAAACGTGCACCATTTAAAAGTCATTTCATTTTAATTCCTCGCATTGCTTTGCCTTGTCCACCTCTTGTCCATTACGACTTATTAGTAATGAAAAATGCAGAATAAAAATAAAGATAAAAATGCACGAAGGAGATAGACGCGAGTGTTGTAATGCTTTGGAAATTTTCGTCTTGTTTTCTTCCAATCCAGCCACAGCAAGCGCAATAACAACAAGCACCAGTGCAGAGGAAAAAAAAGAAAACGATCAGACACTTGCTTTGCATGTATCCTGTTTGTAATAGACGCTTAAAACTCATCCTCGACCTGCTCGTGCTGAATACTAGAGGCAAATGCATTGTAATGTTGCTTATTATGAAATACGTTTTAAATAAAGAACTAAGTTTGTGCGCACTTCCACCTATCTAATATGGCGTTATGACAGGTTAATAATCTTTTACCAAACTTTCGTTAACACTTTCAAGCTATGCGCTTCTGATTCAAGCACTAATGAATATTTTATTTATTCGATATAATTTCTTATTTTCGTACTCGCTGTATGCGCAAGAGACAATAATTACAGATTATGTATTTGCTGTAAAATTGTAAGAACGGCAAAGCAAGATCATTAAATGGCATTAAGTGCGTTTAAGACGTATTAAAACATGAAAAATCATAAATAATCGCATGCGCTCGCGTTTAATAACCTGACGTTTCGGGTGAAATTTCCAATTAATCACCGCTGCGTTGCGTTGCGCACCATGTCCAGCTACTTAATCATATTAATACGTTGTTCCACTACGTTCGCTCTTCATGCACTAGCCTCCAACTCTCTGGAGACAGTCGCGACACTCTCGAAGGACGCTCTGCTCTTCGGAGAGAAAGTTATGCAACTCCAACAGTGCTGCTCTAATCATCATATATTTTATAAGTATAAATGGCTCAACGTATCATCAAAAAGGACACGATGAGAACGACAACGCCGACGACGACGAGTGAGTATTAAACAAAATATTATTATTACATCTTTGCGTTTTCTTACCAACAAGAAGAAAATTAATGACGAAAGAGAGCCTTAGTAAATGAATTAACCAAGCGAGTGAATAATGAATTGTTTATTAAATTTCAGGAGGGATTTTACTTTTGTTATAATAAACATCTAATGTCCGCGCGTTCGACCTTTTTTGCCGTATATTTTTCGCAGACGAAAAATAATTCGAGTACTTAACATTCATTTGTTGATTCATTATTAAGTCAATTTTTATTAAGCGCGCAGCACACAATAATTGTGTAATTGTCCACTTGTGTATGTTGGATGCATAAACAGACTAATACAATATTGTTGTTTCGCTTTGTGTTTAATTTAGGTCTGCACTCAACGTTTTCAAATGTTGTATTATTAATGTTGCTGAATGCGAATGCGAGTTGCGATCAAGGTTAATAAATAAGACTCGCAATTGTAATTTGCTTTCTTTTTCTTTTCAATTCGAATAAATTTTTAAGAGCACAAGAGAGAAAAAGCGGAAATACGCGAGTGATCATTTCCGCAAGGCAAATACGTACTTTAGAAATAATAATAATAATAGACACTTGCAATTTGGAAGCTCTCAAAGAATTAACAAATTTTCGACTTGGTAATGTAGAATTATAATTCGTATTATTTGATTATTTCTTAAATTGTGAGATAATAATTCAAACGTCTCGTTAAATTAATCCGCGCTTTATTGCCCGTAACTAGCATGTTTACTTCTTACAATTATATTTATTCATCTATTCCACCGTTTATTCCCCATGTTTACGCTGTATTATTATTGTATATTTAAAACGCACGATAACAATTCGTTGACTTTTGACGTATGTATGTACGAAATACAAAATGTTAATTTGAAATGCGTTTATTGTCTTAATCGTATTCCTGCGTTGATTCATTGCTAGTTGTTGTTAGTGATATGTCTATTCATCACGCATGTTACGCATGTGTATTTGAACAATTACGACATGGATTGCTCGTTTTTCGGGAAATGTTCATAATTTTCGGTTTATAATGCGCTTTTTATGCAAATGGAAAACAATTAATTTCAACCATTAAAAATGCTCCCCGAATTTGAGACTCAGAAAAATATGCATTATTTGCGTAGCGCACTTTAATTCGTCTTCTTCTCGCTTCCATATTTATTCAAATTTCTTCATGTTGCCTCATATTATTAACATGTTACCCTGTGCACTTTTTGTATGAGAGCAACTTACTGTAAATTAGTTGTTGTACTTGATTGTCTATCTTCCACAATAATTAAGTTATAAAATTACTGGCTTTTATGTTAATTCGTAGGCGTGTTTCAGTTTTTCGGGAGCTTAATTTTATGTCGCAATGCTATGACTCAAATATTTTTCATTACGAAAAGAAAATGCATATTCAGCATACACGCTGTGCACACTTAACTTAAATGATAAATCTGTTTTCAATAGTACATAATTTTAAAGCTATTCACGTCAACATTTTGGCTGAAATTCGTTGAGAAATCTATAAATTAAATCCATAAATCGTATGTTCCCGAATTCATACGCTATCTGCATTTTTCGTTCTCACGTTGCGCACGGGGGTGTGGTAGGCATGCTCATCTACCTTCCCTTGCGTTCTTGCGCAACGCGGTGGCGAAACGAAAGAAAAATGTACAAATCAAAAATTTTGCTTTTCTATTCTTCGTACCACCTGACCACTAACAAACGAATTTTTTATACCTACAAAGCTTATGCTATTAGCCATTAAGCATTAACGTAACGCAGTGCTTTATAAATCTTTCTACAGTACGTGTAGTTGTGGGTACCCTTATTTTTTCTTCTCTCGTTCCTTCGACTGATCACGTTTACTAAAAATGGGACCCTATCGAACACTCGCGTAGTGTTATTGATACAATTTCATAATTTCATTAAGAATTTTTAAAGAAATCAGAAATTTGATGCTATGTGAAATGAAAATGCGAAACTAAATTAATCAGTTATTTCGTTAGAAAATCAACTTTTTCCTCGTTTACATTTTCATGTAATTCAATTTCGTATTGCGTCAGTCGAACCTCCAAAATACGTATAGCTAATAAGTGTTGATTATGTTGACTTGCGTCTTAACTGAATGTTCTTACATACTAAAAGCGAAAAGGTGCACACACAGATCAGGTATAAAAATTTATAAATACCTCATGCACTAAATGCGCGCGACCAGCGAACGCGCATACGCATCTTGCTTTCGTTGTTAAATTTTAAGGTGGTGCACTCGCCTCTTCTTCTTCGTCTCCTTCATACAATAAACCCACACATGCACTAAGCGTGATGCATTTATAGCGCCTCAAGAATTTGATTCCTCTCGAAAGACATCAAGACCACAAATAACAAGGACCTGCTTCATGTGCAGCCTCTTTGTCTAATTCTTCGAGAACATACCAATGCCAAAAAATATTTAATTTTGTGCAGTTTTATTTCGTGGAGTAATCTTACTTTTTTAATGCTTAGTATTATGTCTTAGTAAAATTTTTCGCATCTTACTTTATCGCACGAAATATTAGTTGAAATAACCGCGAGGAAAGGAATGGTAGGAAATCACATTCCATGTGATCAGCGCTCATACGTATTATCTGTTAAGGGTTGAAATGTTTGAAATGCAAACATGTGTGCTGTGTATTCATAGATGAATGAGCAATAATATCAGGTGCAGATAGAATTGAGAAACACATACACACGTATGTTGAAAATACAAGATACATTTTCAACAAGACGAAATGCAGGAACAACAGCAGTCGAACAGCGCATTCGTTTTATATACACTTTATACGAAAAGGTTGCTCGCATATCAGCGTGAAGCAAAAGCGAACCTGCTGCACTTAGGGACGATCAACGTCATGGAATAAATATAATTCAGGTAAAAAAATCAAATCGTAAATGCATTGAAATGCGTTTTTGGCCTTTTATATTCTCACTCTCTTTACGCGTGTGTTGAGTGTGCTCGATATGTGAAGAGACCAGAACGCACAGTGTTGCTCCTCATGGCGAAGACGATGCTGATGAGGATGAGACAACAAACCGTGCAAAGCAAAAACGAGCTACACGCAAGAGCCTGCAACCGGCGTAAAAAGTCAAAAGTATTAAAGCAGAAATACATCTATGAATTTAGTATGAACAAAAATTTAATTTCAATTTGAAAATTATTACGTCAATAAGCAAACAGCGACCTTAATAAAAGCTGACTATACATTATTTCGTTGTTGAAATATTGCAATTTTTTGTTCGTTAAACAAAGAAATAAAATTCACACTTGGCGTACTCATTAAGACAATTAATGTTTGAGTAGTTGTCGGAGCAATTAAGAATCGGCATGCTAATTAATTATACGTTATGCGCAATTAAAAACAATACGTACATGACTCATAAAAGTAATTGCGATTTATACGTACCTTCAAAATTTTGCATTTGCACTTGTAATCTTCACATTTTAATTACAATAAATGCGAATCGTTGCTTGAAACAATCAACACTGTATCAGCATTTTATGAAACGTAATAATTAATAACAAGCAGAAATGAAAATACCAACAACAATTGGAAGACCACCGAATGCGTTACATTTTGTTTTATTATATGCACTATGCTTATTAAAATTATATTTCATCTTTTAATTCAGCGCAACAAAAATTAGAATAACTGGAAATAACACACGAAATAAAATCCATGTTTCATGAAGACAAAAGAAGAGCCAGCTGTCGAATATTTTCTCATTTGTTTTGTTTTAATATAAATAATTCGTATTTGTATTTATATTTCGGAATATTTGAAGTGAACTTAATGAACAATTAATTAATCACTTCTCATGCATTGCTGTCTGCGCAATTAAGATAACAATACATGATTATTGTATTTAATGATGGCAAGAATCTTTACGAAATGCAGCGCACAAAATTAAAAAATGTAAAATCTCCCATTAAAATACTTTGAAAATTTGCGCAATTCCAACTCATTTCTATTATTTCATAAAGAAAGCCAACGCAAATTCGATGCGGTTTTCCTCTGATATTTTCACATTTGTACCTTTTCTTCATAATGCGCCTACACACAAACTCTTGTGTTCTTGCTTTTCACATTTAAAGAAATAAATGGAAAATGCTCTCGTCATGGGATTTATGCCTCGGCATTATAGGGGTGCGTTAAATATTTTAGGGTGACTCTATTCATTCCATCAATACGCGTGATCATCATTCGCCTGTGTATACGTGGCAAGTGTACAAAGGTGAAATATTTTCTCTCGCGCTCGATCGTGCGCTTTAGCAGGTATCATCGAAAAAACGCAGCGCAATGACAAGCAGCAAACCTCGGATGCTTGCACCGCTCATCAACAGCTTTTTCTCAACTTGCTACTCGCCATCTTTCACCGTACGCTTAATACGATTGTCTTCTCTCTCATGGAATAGCCACCTACATACATGGATCTTGCGCTGCCGCTGGATGCATTTTTGCCATCCGATGTTTAAGGGGAGCGCGATGTACGCGGAATGCAGGTATACCTATATCAAGTGTGTCCGGACACACTTGTACCTTCTCGTTCTTTGCCTGACTGACTCTCCGCCTAACTAAACAAATGCGAATGCATTGCATTATTATTCTTGGGTGCACAGATGCACACATGGCTTGGGTTTTGATTTTCATTTCACAACCTCCACACTACGATCATCATCAACTGCGGGGTAATGTGCAAAGAACACATTACCAAGATCCCTCACACACATTGTCTGATGAAAGACAAAAAGTTAAAAGCTAAAGATTTTGTAAAATTTTATCTGATTTGAGTTTTTCTTTCCACTCAATTCCCAAGTAAAAAGAACCTAATTTTGCAATAAAATATTTTCAACAGTCAATGTATGAATGCATTTCATTAAATAAATTTATCTAAACTTCCGAAAATCTTAAACGTATTAAATAATCTCAAAGAGACGCAAAATAAAAAATTATTCGTGATTTATTCCCATTTCGTGCGCCATGATATTAGAAATTGTTTTGGGGAATAACGCAACTTCGTCTTCGATATTCGTACCTACCACACGTACATTCTTTGTTCGCACAAAGTCCTCGATGCGAGGGGATATTAAAAACAATTCAGTTTTGCAGGCGCACATTACGCATTCAGTTAGCGTACAGTGCATATGCGTACGTACGAAATGCCCGAGCAATAAATTGCGAATTTCTTCCTAGATTTTTTAATATCGAACTTTGAATTGCATACGGCAATTGATGGAGCACACTCTACTTTGCAGTGGGAAGCTAGTCATCTCTGTCTATTATGCGTCGTGCATATGAAAATTTAAAACGCGCGCAAAAAGAACGAACGTCATCACCGCCTCCGTAGCAATAGAAATTGAATGCACTTACCATGAAAACGATATGTGCTTCGACAAAAACGTGACTGACCTGTTCAATTCGTTGAAGTTCATTGCGAAATACATTAAAATGAATAACAAGAATATAATATTCAATATCGTTTCATTCGCTTGTTTTGTTTTTCCGCCTTTTATAACCCTCAACCTTTTAACAATCATCCTCTGTGTTGTTTAGCAACGTGCAAAATAATTTATTTATTACATGCACTAAACGAGCAATGAGAAATATGCATTTACCTTAATATTGTTAATATTAGAGGAGTAGCCCCCCTGCGTATCCTGGGCGGCTGAAGACAGCCGTGTGGTCATGGCCTCGACTAGACCATGGTGCGCCCGATTCTGCCGCCGCCGTTGTTGCTGCTGCTGCTGTTCGTCGTTGCCGTTGCATCCACGTGATGACGTCAAAACACTGAAACCAAAAGTATGAATTAATACAGGGCTATTTATAAAACTGCAATTGATTCATTCATTAATACACACATGGCAACCGAAATGATTCGCTTTCAATCTTGAGGCAGCGAGAAAAGAAGCACTTAGTAAATGAATGTTCGTATTATTTATTTATCGCACCACACGCACAAGAATCGATTAGGCGGCACTCTGAACTCGTTGCGTTGCATTTGTATCTTTTGTTAATTGTTATTGCAACCAACAAATCGCAAGGAGGCGCACCACACGAAGCGAAAGGATGCATACACAGCAAGCGTCGTATGGGGGTTGAAACTAGGTTGCTGCAGGGGTAAGTGACCTACATTCGTCCTTCTCCTTGTGTCGAGGAGTCTCGCGCGCGCACTCTCGCTGCTGTCAGTGTGTGCGCGCTGCCATATTGCGGATGTGTTTTAAGGTCAACCCTCTTAACCGCAACAAATCGCAACCGCAACAAATGCGAAAGATGGCAACGCACAGCGATTCAACCCTGTGGCAAGTCCATCACAATTATTTGACCCAATAACTGGTTGTTGTCGTGCGCAATGCGATGATGATGATGGTCAAAACACTGCACACGGTTGGGGCGCGCGTCCGAGACTGCTTGTCACTCACTCAAAGGGTGCGCGAATGCGCGTTGTCCGCGGCTAATTGCATTTCGCGCCCGCGTGCAATGCGCAATTGTTCAATGTACCACTCGCCCCCCACACACGTCGTATGTACGCACAGCAGTAAGTCGGAAAAAATGCGCACAAATATATTGCCTGACTGCATAAAATACATGGGGTATGCACACACAGGACGAAACGTGTCAAATCGAGCACCACCTGCACGTTCGGCGGCGATTCGTGCGGGTCCGCCGCCCGCTTCTCGTGAGGGCGCTACTGCTGCTGCTGCCGCCGGCAAACGCGAGGGGGCCTCGTCGACGTCGTCCTTATACACGTCCACCGGCACACGCATAGATGCACTACATTTAAACCATGATCGGCGGCGGCAGCGGTAGCGATAGCGTGTAGTGTGTTTTTCAGCTTACGTAAGCTTGTGCCGCCGCTTTTATCGATTTCGCAATGCAACCCTCACATTCCAACCACTTTTCTATACGAATTGTATACAAATGCACATATCCAATCGAGTTTGAATCAAACACGCAAACGCAAAAAATAATACAGCGCAAAAGGATAATAGCATTAAAACTGCTATTGCGCACATTTCTCGTCCTCTCTCCCCTCCCATTATTCGTACTTCTCTGTTGCCGACAGAGACAGAGCGCTTCCGTTTTGGCACCGAACTTGAAGGGCAAGAAAGGATAAAAAGTAGTTTTCGCTTTCGACAAATCCACTTTCCACTTTGCGGACGTAAACAACATGAATAGTTGTTCAAAATTGGGACGATGCGATGCAAATTCGAAGCGGATACGTTTCTTATGCTCTCCATTATTGCGCATTAATCCGGCAGAAGGAAATTTAATTTGTTTTTCGGCGAGAAGGGAACGAACGTCTTGATATTTACGCACAAATACAAATACGACATCCAGCTGCATTCAATTGTCCTTATTCTTCATTTGCGCGTAGGCCGCTCCAGTCTGTGTGTATGAGTAGTTTGTTTTCGTAGCGTAACCGGGACGACTACGCGCGCTGTTTGTTTGGTAGCTATCCTTTTTGTTTTCGTCCTCGGTGAACGCGCGCTCGCGAGCCTGATTTTTAAGTTATGGTTACGTTTGATTTATCTCGTCAGGGCGCGCGCGCGAACAATGCGCACATTGCAAAGAATAACGAGTCGAAAGAGAAGGAAGGACAAACTGACAGAAAACTACTTTAAATTATACATAAATGCGCATCATAAATAATCCGTATTTTGTGCTTGGATCCTATTTTTCTCCACTTCAAGGATAATTCGCAAAAATAAAAACACGAAGATGTTTTGTTCTTGAACAGAAAATATACACAGATTCGATTAAGTTTATTTTTCGTTTATACCACGTCAAGTTTCGAAGCGAATTTAGTTTATCATAAAAAAGTACTCTTAAACCCACCCCGCTATTAACCATAGATTCTAATAATTCCTACAACGCAGTATTGACGAATAGTATTAACTTTGATACAGCGTTCATTCTGGCGAAACGTAACCGCAGCGGCCCGAACGAACGCATCAGCAAACTAATAATTAACGGCCCAATAACCAGATAAGGGATTAAACAGTGAGCGGCGGCATCAGCGTAGGCCCTCATTCGCGAGAGAGGAGCCCTTTGGATGCGCTTCTTGAATGGCCGCGCGCGAACGAGCGCGATCGATGACGTTCGGCAATGTCTAATAAATAAAATCCCTTATCCGATTAGAGACGGGGGCGGCAAACGCCTCCTGAACATGTACGCGTGGCATTTACCATTTGCCATGTGCGCATTGAAAACAACACAGCCGTAGGGAAGTGAAGAGCGGCTTCAGCAGCAGCAATAGTAGACGTAGAAAGAAAAGAAGAAAAAGCGGATAATACTAAATGCGCGCTTTTATATCCTCCATTTGCTGCTCAAGTAATGCCTAATGAAACTCTTTCAAAGCCAATCTCTTCTCTTCCTCTCTTTGTTTCCTGCATTCGGTGGTAGCAGTGGCGGCAGCGTAATTCGAAATTTGCTTTGCAGAGACAACGCAAGACAATACGGACGAGTGTGTGTTGCAAGGTGAACGTTGAGAAATACAATAAACTTGCGCGCTTCTAAGGACTCTCTTTCTGCGCTCTATTGATTGATGTGGAAAGGCTCCATTGTCGCTGGACACGCAACGATATTGCCTTTTCCTTCTTGCACTCTCCTGTCCGCTCGCTTTACGCAATCCGTAGCGAGCCGCGCTTTTATCAATCTATTAGTTGAGCGATTGTGCAACGTCTTTTTCCTCGACTTCGTTTCGCTCAAAATCCTCTTCTTCGCGACCAAATGAATTAAACTAATTGAGCTTATCTTTGATTAGCTACTCTCAAAGGTTAATTACTATTATCATATATTATTCAATCATCATTGGATTTCCTTTGTTCACATTATTTGCTTGCTGCACGTTATAAAAAAACAGCGAAAAATCGTATTGGAAATGCTTTCCGGAAAAGTATCTTAACTCATCTTCAACAACACTTTGCTTGAACGCTGCTGCTGCCGCGCACTGCATCGTTAGGGAGGATGTTCAAGGAGCGCGCAAAGACTCCTGCTGAAGGCGCAAAGAGTCGTAAAGCAAGTAAATGTGCCACCTGGCGCCGCAATTTCTTTTTCGCCGCCTTTCACGCTTCCTGTTCATTTTTATCAGGATAGCGTCGATGTGTGTATCTCTTTTCTTGCTTCGTTTGTGCATTTGCACTCGAAGGGGTTGAACACATTCGCATCGAGTGCTTCGACTGTGGATAATCTATGAGAATTGCTTTTTCGTACTTTACGCTTTATTTATTCGCTCAAATGCGCTTGACGCAATCCTTATAGTGTTGATAATCAAATGCGTCCAAGTATTGAACCAGTTCAAATATTGACAAAACAATTGCGCTAATGATGATGACTCTTTTTGTTCTCGTAGCTGTTCACTACGTGCGCAAAGGCTTATTTTTTACAAGGCAGCGAGTGCGCGTAAACCATCATTTTGCTTTGTTGCCCCTTTTCTTACATCTCTTTTTCTTTGGCTTCCTTAGCACACGCAGTGCACGATTGCCCGTCATACTTGCCGTTTCTTGCTACTTACATACGCTCTATTTTACCAAAGGAAACATGCGTGGATGATGAAGCAATGAGGGGGTGCGTTCGTTCGTCCTGGTGAAGCAATTTATTTACGTGCATCGCGTACGGTAACATAACGTACCATCCTAGTTGGCCCTCTCACAAAACATTTGCTTCAAGAACTCTATGTATGTGCATGTATAACAATATCAAATACTTTTACTACTAGTGCGCGCCTCGTGTGTTTCTCTGCCTACTTTCG
Source organism: Anaulacaspis nigra (assembly GCA_030264675.1). Taxonomy (NCBI): domain Eukaryota; kingdom Metazoa; phylum Arthropoda; class Insecta; order Coleoptera; family Staphylinidae; genus Anaulacaspis; species Anaulacaspis nigra. The sequence continues at coordinate 44,258 of JARJDV010007557.1, read as the reverse complement.
AACAGGCAAGGAAACACATTCAATACGTACGTCTCGTTTACATATTTCACTCGTCCTCAATGCGCGATATCCTCGAAACGATTGTTTCGCGTTGCGTACATGCATGCCAACTTGTTTTGCATTTCCTTCTCGCCGCCTCCGCTTCGGTACGCTCATTCGCTTTGTTATCTTAGAATTATTCCGATGGCTACTGAAACTATCAAACTACCGCTTGGCTGCATTGCCTTTTCGACATATCTGCCGTGCACGTTCGTTACGCTGAATTCAACATGGGTATAATCCGCAAAATTTATTCAAAGGGGTTGCGCGGTTAAGTGTACGAATAAAATAATACGCGAACTCAAAACAACTCGCATCTATTTATTGATTTTTCGCCATACGATAGGTAGTTACTTTCTACTAGAACAAAAGTATAATAATTGAATCTCAACTTTGAAATATAATGGCGAACGACATCATTGATTGGAAATAAATTTTCTCTTGCCATGTGCGCATTGAGTTGAACATATAGAAAAAAGTTATAAAACCGTTTGGTTAATGTATTCGCCACCATTCAAAGTTTATGCGACACTCACGTCGCAATAGTAACACTTAGTCGCACACCTTTATCTCCTTTCGCCGTGCGGCCGGAGGAGTGTTAAAGAGTAAAACGCGCAAAGAAAAAAGCAAAGAAACGAAATAACGCTAAAGGGAGCAGCAATAAAATGTCTAAGCATCGAAGCTCAGTGCAATAGATGGATGGATGTGCGCTGGGTTGCGCGTTGCGGTAAAGTTTAACGTCTCTCCTCAACGTCGTCGTAAGTATCTAAGATGCGTATATAAATGTTTAGCGCGAGTCGCGCGCGCGCGGGGGCTAAAAACCGCCATTTCGATATGACTTTTTACGCGCGCTCGTAAACCATAAAAATCGCATCCGTTGCGCGGCTGCCCCCTTTCGCGCCGCGCTTGTTCTTAATCAATACTTTTCGCCGGCCGGTTGCTTCGGCCACCAGAGGAAAAGCGCTCAACGCGTACCGCAAATTCATCGTTGTGCACTTTTTTTATTGTTATACTTCATTCGCAAGCATTTTATTTCCCCAAAACTACATTTTCTTTTCCTTGCTTTATAGTGGCCCATATCTATTACAATCCCATCGCATCATTCCATTCTGTCATGATCCAAGAAAATAAGTATATCGAGAAATAAAAAATAGTGCAGCACATGTTAAACAAAAAATTAATTAAATTAAAAATTAAAAGAACAATATAAAAAATATGGCTTGGTATAAAATAATAACAAAACAAATAAATCACTGAATACTTTGCATTGCAGCATCGAAAAAAACTGTAAATACAACTGAACTAAAGTCATAAACGACAAGCGAAGAGAAAAAGACTATGAATATCAAGGCGATGAAGTGACTTTTATTGTTCGTTTAACAAGTTGAAGCAAGATGTGCATCGCTGAAGACGAAGAGCAGAGAATAACAAGAGTTCATCATAAATATTACGGCTGGATATAAATAATAAATGTCATTATATTTACACTAATTAGCTGTGCTACGAAAAAAATTTATATCTCTTCAAATGCAAATAAAAATGCTATAAAACAGAAAGAAGATGAGGCAGGCTAATAAGTCGTGTAAAACTTCATATTACAGAGTCAAAACATGAAAGTTTCTTGTTGCTATTTGGTTTACCAGCGCAAATATTTGGTTGTTGATACAAAAATCAGAAATTGCATTGCGGAGGATCAATTGACTTAAAGAATGTGTTAAAGCGTGGCAGGGACAATGAATGAAAATAGGGTTGAGTTGAGAACCGTTAATCGTTGTGTGTTTTATTCGCTCGTTCTCTCCTCCTTCATTCTCATCTCCTGTGCTATTTGCATTTCGGGCATCAGCGTGCATACTTTTCGCGCTTTTGTTCTTCGTATTGTGGTGTATCTCTTCTCACCACTTACCGCACGATTTTCCCCCCATTTCCCGTTTACGTTTTCGCGTTTGCGTTTGTACGTTTTGCACGCCGCTTTTCCACATGCTACCAAAACGCCAAGCATAAAGACATTTTATCCTTTCCACCAAGTGATACAAAAATGAACATTAAAGTTACAAATATATTCCAATAATTTCTAACAGGTGGTAATCAATTTCCAATAACAATACATCAATAATGTTATCAAATAGCAATTAAATAATGTATACAATTTTGTAACCCAGGCCAGCAAGTGATTTCATGTGTCTAATAGTATTTTGACTGTGGTATTTCAGTGAAGCAAAACAGACTAAAAGAGTTATGATGCAGATGACAGCGATAGAGTGAAATTGTAAAACGCACACCTTTCCAAACCAGGGCAAAACTCGATACGCGATGAAGCAATGAAGAAGAAGAGACGAAAAGCGCGAGAGGGTGCAAGTGAACGAAATAAATATGTAAGCTGTAAATACGAAAGTCAACACTTTTGTCAACGCATTCGCGCGAGTTTAATGATTCATACTTTCAACTGCTCAATTCAATCAAATCATCATTTTTCATAAATTCAGAGCACTTCCTAATTTTTTCTACACCTCCAAATTCTTTACAAATACGTATACATTTTTCCTATCCTTATAAAAAATCTAAATTGATCCAGTTCACAAAATCAAGTTGATAAAATGCACACATAGTGTGTTCATGATATAACCAACTGTAGTCGCAGATAAGTAAGTTGATTCAAGAAATGAGACGATACACACTTCGGGCTATAGTGCAGTTGACACCGTTTTCTATAATTAATACCGGCGATTTTAAGAATAAATGCGCAACTGAAACTCATGTATAAACGCATATGCGCTTAGAAATACAACGCAACATAACACGACTTAGCGGCGAAGAGAGCGCCGACCAAAGCACACTTACAAAAATCAATGTGCACTATAAATAAGAAGCGCAAACACATACATGCAATTCGACGGAATTCTTGACGCTACTTCTACGTGTGCTACCAAATTCTTTGTGTTACCGCAAAATTCGTAAACAACACTCAAAATTTAAACGTAGTTTTCGACCAATTATTATAAATTACACTCAATCCGTGCATGGTGCACCTCTGACATTTGCAATCACTTTCTCCGTTTGTTGTGTTAGTTTATTGATATGTTTGTCACATAAATAAATAAGTGCTATTATTGTATTGTGTAATAAGACAAATACCATTTTCTAATTTTGGATATTCAATTACTTTTTACCAATTTCTAAAAATGCCATAACGGGAATAACAATAATTGTTGCAAGTGCACCCGCGAGAAAGGCAGCTAATAATTCGAATAAAACACGAGAGAACAAGAAGGACGAGAAGAAGGAAATGAAAGAGAATTGCAAGTAGCACCCGCATCGTTAGAGCGAGCCACCGAACAATTGCAATTGTGCGCAGCGTGCGCGGATCGTCCAGTCGGGGTCCACGCGGAACGCGTCCCAAACCAAACGCTGCGTGCGCGATCGGCACATTCCCTGGTGGTGCTCCCCGCGCGCGCACTTTGCGAACGAACAACCGCACCGCGCGCGCACTCACGAAGCGTCGAAGATCGGCAGAGCGGGTCAGTCGTGTTTCGTACACCTCGTCGAAGACTTCCCGTGCGCGTTGCGCGCCGCGTTCCAAACACACCGACCGCACAACAACAAGAGGACGAAGCCGAAGAAGTAGAGGCGAAGGACAACCGACAAAGTTTTGAAATTGAACTACAACGCGCGCAAAAGTTGTGTGCAAGTGCGCTCCAAGTGCGAATTATGTTCGGGCCAATGTTGCGCACCGCTAATCGCAGCCGCATTGTTATTATTAATCGGTAACCAACACGAGGGTGGTCGACACGCATGTTTACCAACAGCACATGTGCGCTTCGCCACCACGGCCGGCGGCAACAGCGAAAGCGAGTGCAACGCGGATTTCATGTGCGAGAGATTCTCCAACAAGAATATGTTCTGTGATTTGTGTGATATGAAGAATTTGTTTTTGTTCATTGGGTGACATTAACTAGAGAAGCGCGCACAGAGTGGTGATTCTATTTGTTGTTGCTGGAAAATTACCCTAAGAGTTTATATTATTACGAGTGGCACGTGGTTTGGCGTGAGGTGATTTGGAGCTTAATAATTCAAGTACAAGTAAGTAAGAAACTTAAATATTTAGAAATCTAATTCCCTCAAACTTGCATAGATACTAAAATCTTCATCCCTTCATCTGCATTTGATACATGCGAATGCAGTCGCACGATGTGCGGCAAAATTATTCAAAGAAACCGAGAACAGAACATAATTAAAGAGGGGACGAGCAATTGCACAGTCAACGCTCGGTGTGCAGTGTTAATGTTGGATCAATTAAATTGCATTACGATGTATTGATTTTGCAATTATTGGGAACCAATCAGATATAGACTTTTTCTTTTACGCTTGAAGCGCGCCTTCGCTCTACGAATACATAAATGTACATGAAATGCAGAAAATGAGAGAGCGAACAACCAGCGAGAGGTTGGCCTAACGTATACACGGACAATGGGCTTGCCGCCACCGCTACCGCCGTCGCAAGCAAAATACGCGCGCATTCACTAACAATTTTCACGAGTAATGTCCCTTTCCTCCTTTCGGTGGGTGTGCAGAGCTGCATGCACAGGACGAGGATAGTCGATCCCTTTTTGCGCCGCAAATACATACTATCGAATATCCTTCGACGTCTTCCCGCTCGCCGTTCGTCCTTCGTCCTCGCCGCAACGGCATCGCGAGCGCGCGAGTCATTGTTATGGGTGCGAGTGCGTCGCGCACATTTCCCAATTGTTGTGCGTTTGTTCGCGTTTCGCTCGCTACTTCTTCACAAATGCCTTTTGCCGTTTATCGACGGTGCATTTGCGCCCTGTGTATTGCGCATCGTCAAACTAGTTTTACCCCCGTTTCCCCTCATTTTGCGTCTCACTAAAATATGCTTTGCATTAATCATATCGTCCTCACTTTTTCCAGGAAGGTACAAACGTTCACGTTAGTTTACGATTTAAGTTATAAATTTTAGAATTGTGCTATTTTAGTATTTTTCTATTTTTGCGTACTAGCTCACTTTGGCTATTCAGGCGAATGGACATACAAATGGCCGAATGTGTTGTTGTGCGATTATTGATTTTATACATAATATTGCTTTGTGCCGCTCTTCCTTATGTACCGTGTGTTCAACTAGCGCGCAAACATCGAATGCAATAGTGTGTTGGATGGCTGTTGTTTTGGCGCAATTCCCGCTAAACCACGGCCGACACACAACCACCCCCCAAACACATAGAAAGCACGCCAAAACAAAAAAGCGCAACTGCGGCCAACAATCATTTCATCCCCTAGCAACCAAACAAAACTCGTTCTCTTATCACGAATATTGTGTGGAATAGTTGCACTCATTCAACGAATAATAATAGCTCGCCAATATTCAGGCATTGGATAATCTTCTTTCTTCAATTTAAATTCATTGTGTTCAAATGCGATTTGTAGCGAATAACCAAATGCCCCTTTTTGCCGTACAATTCATGGTTACAAACAAATAAAATATGTACACTGCAAAATCTGCGCGTGAATGTTAAGTAATAAATTTCAAAAACCGTCTACTTAAAATTTATATAAAGTGTGCATAATTTATGGACGGTATAAAGTGATTATTAAAATACGCTTGATTAATACAAAGTTTCATTGAATGTCGCCGTAGTCGTTGTTGTCGTATGTATCTTATCTTAAAATAGCGCAATAATAATAAAAGTTTCAAAAAGCGGCAAAGACTGCGGCAGCAGCAGCAACGCTTTCTATTTTTTTCATTTTGGCTAAAGGTTACATATTCATAAATAATTTATAATCAATCGAATAAATCGAGCTGCTCTTACTTAAAAAATCGCCAAAATTTTACGAATTACCAATCAATTTGTAATTTACACATTCTGGTGTGCGCTCGCGACCGCGCGCTTTTTCTAAACTTCATCGTTTATACGAATCGTTCATTATTCACACACATTATTATTATTTAAATGAAACTTGTGTTCGGGCAAATTTTAGTACACAAATACGCACACGCGCGTAATACCAGAGTTATAAGCAAATCTATTTTGAACTCAAATGCGCGCGGGACATTTGAGACATTAGCACTTGTATTTATTTGTGTTTGAAATACATAATCGCATGGCGACGCGCAATATTCGCCTAATTATACATGTGACACGTACACATATAGTGAGCGCAGTGAGTGTGTTTTTTGTTTGCTCGTAAATGTGTTTCGCATATTTATCGATTTGGCATTGATTATAAATGGGTGTCGAGTACGATTTCAAATTGTAATATAGCTGCTTGTTTTATTGAACGGTTTCATTGCTTTTCTCATTTTTGACTATATTACTTACTATAGTCAAGTAATTATATCATAATGAGCGCGCTATCATGCGTTGTTAAGCAAAGACTAAACAAATTCGTGTATTTGTTTTTCTCAAAAAGAGTGTTACGAAAATCCTTGCGAAAATGTGTTCAAAGTGAATTGAAATTTCAACTGTAAAGAATATAAATTGCCGTATATTTTTTCATGCTGCATTTGTTGCATATTAATTAAACATTATCAACACGACCACGACCATGAAACCGAATAAATTGCGACGCGTAATAACAATTTGAATTTGACAAAACATCATGCATTATTATGTGCTTCACTTGTATAAATAGACAATGAGTAATTATCGTACGAAATTCGTATTGAATTAAATCATGTGTGCGACTATTTATATAGAGTCCTCGTTTTCCAATGTTCAACTTTAAAATCAACGTAAACATTATGTCAACATCCTGAATATTGATATTGTTCATACGCAAAATTAACTCTCACTAATTGCTTTGTATTGTTTCAGCTGTAAAGAAGACACCAAACGACGTATTCGCTGGCGACAAATTGATGCAAATTGCGTTAAACGCGTGCAATTGTTGCACGTGATTATTATATATTTGCATAGGGCTTATCGCGAAACGGCTTAATCATTGGCGTAGAGATTGCACCTTCGCTGTGCCCAATGGGGGGCGATACCTCCCCGGAGCAGCAGTACTCGCTGCGATGGAATGACTTCCACTCGTCGATGCTCTCCTCGTTTCGGCACCTTCGCGACGAGGAGGACTTTGTCGACGTGACGCTCGCCTGCGACGGCTGCTCCTTCACGGCGCACAAAGTCGTCCTTTCCGCGTGCAGCCCGTACTTTCGGCGGCTGCTCAAAGCGAATCCGTGCCAGCATCCGATCGTCATTTTGCGCGACGTTCAGCAAAAGGACATGGAGAGTTTGTTAAGGTATATGATCATTATCCTTTGCGTCCACGAATAAAACTATGTCATGCCTTTCAAATTGTTCCATGTTGTATCTATGCATGCACCGCAGCCACCGACTTGTTGTTGACGCTCGCGTATTGTGCTGCATGTTCGTGTCCGCTTGTAATAAATATGTAATTAAATCCGAAATTCAGACAGCGACAAACAACTGCTGCCCCCGCAGTGCCCCCTTCTCCGCTGCAATCGTATACGCTTCAATACCACGTATTTATTACTCATTATTACATTAGCAGCAGCAACCGATGACTTGATCGTGATGCATATGCAAGGCCTCCAAAAAAATGCTCGCTGTTCATTGAACGTCTGATGACGATGTCGACGACGACGTATAAGTAGCTCCGCTTTTGTTTTTTCCTTCGGGCGTCCGTCGCCTTTTGTTTTACAGTTCGTACAATGCATGCATATTGTTTCAATTAATGTATGCGCTCACTTAATGAATTCATACCACACATAATAATACATACATACACCAACTAATCATCATACTAAAATGAACTTCCAAAAAACCTGCCTTGTATCATACCGTATCAATTATGCTTACTAATTGGTATTTTTTAAGCGTTAATAAAATACATCTTATATTATTATTTGTACTGCTGCAAGTGTATTATTATTGACGTTTGCATCATAAAAATGTCACGTACGCATGTATTGTTATCAGCAAAACTTCCGAAAAAAGTTGTTCAAAGTTAAACAAATTAAACTTTGCAAATATGTAAATTATGTATTGTTATTACATAGGTTCATGTATAATGGGGAGGTCCACATAGGCCAAGAACAATTGACAGACTTCTTAAAAACAGCACAAATGCTGCAAGTTCGAGGACTTGTCGACGTTGGGGCTGGTGGTACTACGGCAAGTCAGAAATTGACAGCCGCTGAACAGAAAATCTCTGCTGTAAGTAGCAAGCAATTGAATTGCATTTAGAAGAGTCAAAAAGTCGAGTTGATTTGTTAATCGCTAACATGCTTATGCCGTATTATAATAATTTGTAAACATGTGCACAGAACACGACAACGTCATTGCCGTGGGGCAGCGATCGCGAACTCATGATGAGGGAGCGTGAAAGCGGCGGGTGTTCGCCGCCGCCGGCAAAACGTTCACGCAGCGCCGGCGATTCACACCACCATCAGCAACAGCAGCACCACCACAACAGTAGTCGTTCCTATGCGTCGACAGACCGGTCGCGCAGTCCGTCCGGCCGACGCACCACCACCGCCTCCAGCAATAATAACAATAATAATAATGGCAATAACGAGGACGATATGCCCGAGTCCTTACTGGGACAAGCGCTCGAAGGTGGTCCAACAATACACACGTCAAATGTAAGATACGTTTGTTCGAAAGGTTGCGCAAAAATTCATAGTGTAACTCACATTCACATTGGAGTGTCGCACATGCGAGTGAATTTAATGCATCTATAATGATATCATCTATTTCGTCGCAGGAGCGCAAAGGCAACTCGGATTCCTCGCTGCAGGCGCAGTCCACCGGCGAGGACAGCAATAGCAGCGACACGGCGCTCAGCGACCACGAGCGCGACGAACGCGAAGAGAACATCACCCCAAAGACTGAACCCTCCGACTATCGCGACATGATGGACGACCATCACAATCCGTACGGCACGAACGGTGGCCTCATGGATCAGCGGACGCCCACGTTTCCCGGAGCCCTCTTGGGCCTCCAAGGCAAGTAGTGTCGCAGTAGCGATGTATTCCCAAACGCTCGAATCACATCTTCTCGCAATACTTTTCGACGCGCATTAGAATAACTCACATTAATGTAGAAATAATTGCAGGACTGCCAGGATTATTGCCTGGACCATCCGGAATGCACAACAGTCCGGATAGTTTTGGTAAGTGTCACAACGCACTTTTTGCTTATTGAACGCGGTCGGACTGTTATTTATTGAGTTCCAACACCTATATCAATGGGCCGATCAAGTAGGGATAAAATATTGAGTGGCGGTGTATATATGGGCATCAATAACGTGAAATACTTTTCCTCTTCGTCCACTCATGGTGCCAAAGCAGTAGAATACAGGAAAAGCAAGCGTATAAATTTGACAAAATCTGAACTGAGCAGAAGGAACCAGTGTCCACTTGTCAATTTAAGTGACACATTGTGGAAGACGAAGAAGAAATAGATAAAGACCCTAAATACGCGCACGCTTTTTATATTTGTGTAGGGATTGCGAATCAGAAATTTCCGTGAATCCATTGGAGCGAATACATTTTTTAATATTATATAGAAAAACAGAAGATGAGTTCAATACGGAATCAAGACCAATACGAAAGTGTGATACTTTTTGGGAAACAATAATAATGCATAATGAAAATGCGCTAAATATGTATAATGCACGCTGGCGGCCGCAACCGAAGAAAGCGAGAGCGCTCAAGATGTAAAAGGACTAATACCGAAGGGTCTCCTCCATATTTATCCGGGGTGCGCTCGCGCGTTGACAAGTAATCGATGATTTGAAAACATCAACCCTCAATGGAATATTCAAATATCAAGGTGATTTATTCACTAGGCGCATTGCCGCCTTCGTTGTAGTGTTTCGCTGTCCGGAGTTTGGCGGCGCGATGAGGAGGGGTGCCGAACGAAAACAAGACATCTCGGCGCGCGAAGGGAGGCTGGCAATCTGACCCAACGCTTGCTATCCTCCCGCTCGCCTCTCGGTGGAGGGCACGAAATTTTCAAATATTTAACATAATTTCGGGGGCGACAAAGGTACACGCATACACACTCAGGCCCAAGGCAATACTAATGACCGAAGTGCGTCCCTCGTCAAAATCCCGTCGTGATGTTTCTAGTATTTGCAAATTTGAGAGCGCGCAAGAGTGGGCTCGGGTGGTGTGGTATAGTGTGTGCGCGAATTACGTATAGCGACGCTAAACTCCTGATAGGCTTGCGCGTAATTAGACTAACAGTGTGAGCTTGGACGTAGAATAATCATATTGTGGTATCGTGTAGCACGTGCACATGAAGAAGGCCAAGGCAGAGAGAGCAAAAAGGATGGGCACTTCCGCCATTACGTGTCCGAATTTCGGGCAATTGATCGAAATACACGCATCCTGACCGAGCCGAATCAAACATTGCGAACGAACGCACGAACCGTCGTCCTATTTCGCCTTCTAAGAAGGAGGCGGCGGTACGCGCCACGTGCGCGGCCCCCACGCGTAAAGGGTACTTACAAGCGTTCTATGTATATGCGTTACGCAACTGCATGGACGTACTACGCATTTATATAAGACGTCAGCAATGGTGGTGGTGGCGGCGGCGGCAGCGGTACGGGTGTGCACAGGATTGGCGAGGGGGGCCGCGGTGGCAGTACGGAGGGAAAACAAGTTCGCAGCGTAGTTGCGTGTGCAACGCGCGCATATATATAGTTTGGCAAACGCGTTCGCCGCCGCCAACATTGGCAGCCGGCATCGGCCAGCTATTGATTTATACCCGCTGCCCCGTCGTCCTCAGGATGGACAGGAGACTCTCCCTCTCCTGTGAACGCATTCAGAACTAGTGCTGAGATGGATTGAACTCGCAAGATGTGTTTACTTAAGTACAATTTATTGTTGCATCAAACGTTTTCCTAATTCGCGCCATCGCGCGAACTCGCTTTATTGTTCAGATGTTTTATTTAAACATTACTGCCATTTCTACTATAGGTTTCAATTACGTCTTAATTTGGGATCACCACGCACATCATTTATACATACATTATATCGCATTTTTATCGAACAATAACAAATTCGTGCTTTTCGGGACTCGCGCGGGTCCTTTTATTATTCGTCGTGCCCTGCTTTTGTTCGATGCATTTCGCGCTAGCGCGTGCCACCACCACCCCCTGATAATGCCCTGATGTTTTCCCTCTGCTGCTCGTTTTCTGGACAGCAACGCTCCAAGTTCATTTGCTTCCAATAAAATGGAGGGGATAAAAAAGTACAATTGCGGATAGTAGAGGCGCGCAGCCAGCGCGTCTCAGAAAAGGACACCGTCGACTGGAAGAAAGGATGAAGCGAAAACAACACGCTGGGCGGCCGAATTGGCAAGGGATGAAGTGTACGCCAAACACGCGCAAAAAAAAGAGAACGTGCGCATGAAGAATGTAGTAGAAGAAAGAAATGGAACGCGTCCGATGCTGGAGCGCAAGCAGGAAGCGCACTTGAAGGACAATATAACGACCCAACTATATATGTTTATTAGAAATGGCGAAGAAGGGAAGGAAGGGTGGAAATGCGATATGCGCACATACAAAATGCGAAAAATCAGAGGAAAACTACGCGCCAAAAAATAAAAGTGAACCAGCAGTCTACGATTTGGGGTGCGGGACGAAAATGGGACGAGACGAAACGAATAATAACAAGCGTCCAACGTCACTTTGCACAATGGGCTTCCTTCTTTCTTTGCTCGGACATAGTGGGGAGCAAGAAAAATGTGAATTTCTTTGAATTGGCAATGAGTTATCCTTCTTTTCTTCAAAAAAACAACTAAGCGAAAACGAAAGTTGTAAAACTGGGAAATACTATTATTGATTTCGCGTACGATGAGAGCGTAATTTGAAAATGTTATAATATTTAAGGATTTAATAAGCGCATAAAATGTATAAATTATCATCGCAGTAAAGAAGAAGCTGGCGGCAGCAACTGTCACAGTAGTTTTGTCACGCAGTCAACATGCGCGTCACATGGTGCGACGTTAAATATTAATGCCATGTACGTCGAATGCAAATGCAAATTTCATCACATTCGCACGCTTCCCCCCTGTGAAATGTTGAAAAACAAACGCGCACCATACTATGCAACGTACGTACTCACACGATGACGCTCGCAACTCTTGCTTTCACAACTTTGAACCAAAAAACGCAACTTGGTGCCTAACGCCATCGCCGCCAACAACGTCAAATAGGGCGATTTTTACTGGCGCCTATTATATCCTCACTGAAATATAATGTAATTGCGCACCATGAGCGTATAATAAATTACGCACGCACACAATGAGCAAGTCGCGGAAGCGAAAAGAAGGAAAAACCGCTGAATTGTACAAGTGAAGTAATAGTGAACATACACAACCCGTGGAGAAAAAGGAGAAAAATACGCCGAGTAAAAGCAATTTCTTAAAATATCCTAGTGTGCCAAACCCCATTCGCGCACAACTTGTATTGCATTTTGTTGTGCGCTTATGTGCGTATAGAAGGGATATACACATGAGGAAACCAACCACATAGGCTTAATCGTTACGCGTTGAAGAAACCGCCGAGAAAAGCAGGAAGTGCATGAAACGAGCGCACAAAACCCGGAGAGCGCGTTATCGAAAGTAATAAATGTGTACGGAATGGCGGCGTGCGCGCAATGGCTTTTTGGTGATATTAGGTACACTATTATGTCGTTTCATTTCTCGTTATACCAAAATACAATTGCAATTTGTTCAAATGTTGTGTGCATGTGCAAGTCACTTAAGCAGTGCAAGTGAGAACTATAGCGGAACGCGTGGCATTGCAGATGCCGACATCGGCAGTGCACAACGCCGATGCGAAGAAGCAGCCCTCACGCCGCCATCTCCAGCAGCGCAGATGCCGGCGGCCAGCGACCACAACAACCAGACAACAGAGGCGGCGGCGACGACGCTCGCCCCTGTAAAGTATGAATGCCCACTGTGCGAACGCACACTGGCGACGCTGCATACCGCCCGTTCGCATATCGATGAACATTATCCGCGGGATAGTCTTAAATGTCCTGTGATTGAGTGCGGGAAGCGCTACTTACATCCAAATTCGGTTCGCAATCACATGCGGACCAAACATCCGCTGCAATGGAAGATGATGAAGCAACTCAAATGGTCTGAGGGCTATTGAGCTAACACGTATTACATCGCTGACTGAAATAAAATACCTGCCATGCGCGCGTGACATTTTCATATGCAAAGGACGAAAACGAATAGTCATGTATTAGCAATGAGCGCAATTCGATTATACGTCAACATGCGCCCAGCTCAGCTGCACGCCAACTATAGGCGCGAAGAATTGTATCTTTCGTTTGCGAGGGTTGCAACCCTGGGGAACGATAGAAAACGGAACGCACAATACACAAAATAACAATACAACACTGCTGTTTACACCGTTTCGAAAGCATGAATGTTATTGCGCGCATGCCGGATATATATCGGAAAAAGAGGAAGAATGCAAAATGCCATTGAAAGAACGTGATATATAAATTTAACCCTGCATATAGCGGATAAGGAGGAATTCATGAAGTTGATGGTTGTACCATTTGTTTGTAATCAAAATGCGCAGATCAAAATTCCCGAATATATGGATTGGTTGCTCGTTCAAAATAGACGTGTGCACACACACGGTGACGGCAAACGGCAGCGGTGGCAGCGGCGGTATCTCGCTCTATCGCATCCTATACGAATAGTGATATGATTCGATGCGCGGCACGGGGGCGGCGAATGGTTTGGAAATAGCCAGGGCGCATAATCGATAATTGTACAGTGAAGCCAAAAAGGGGAATACAAATAAACCCTCGCCAATTGTGATTTATCGCATTGTCTCGCTCGCGCGCCCGTGCACTATCATCGCGCCCCGTTTATTACTCCCCCGCGCTCGCTGATGATGATAATGGCATCGAAAATATAAAATACGCGGCGCACTTGTCTCGCTCTTGCCTTCTTTGGCCGCCGCTACGATACACGTAGTGAAGAACTCTCACTCTGCTGGCGGGCTGCTTAATTTTCCAAGCACTGCGCTTCGCGTATAAAAGCGTGCCGAAATCAACTCAAAGCAGCGATGACTCAAAATAATCGAAGCCGAGAAGACGACGCAGGAGCGGACGTACGAAAAAGATGCACAAACAGAATGAAGACAATAGGAGGAGAGGGTGCGCTATTAGATAGCGAATCAATAAAGACAATTCAAACGAAACGTATTAACGACGGACGATCCGACCCATCAACCAACCAACCGACCTACCGACCCCCCTGCAAGACTGTAAATAACTCTGAAAGATGTAAATTGATTGCGCGAGTTGAACTTGCCAAAAAGTTGTTGTTTGTACGGCGCCAACAAAGTTTTTGTAAATATTTTGATTGTGATCAAGCAAGCAAGTCTTAAAATTGTACATTTTAAGATAATAGTCGATATCAAATAATAAAATGTTATTGAATATTGCAGTATTGTTCTTTTATGTGGGGTACCGTACTTTGCCGCCCGGAGTGGCGGATGAAGATGGGCAAGGGCCATTTCGCTGTATTGATTTTATCTATTTGTATGTTGCAGTATCGCGACGCTCCTTAGATATGATGCGTGTGCGAGCGACGGATCCGCGTCCTTGTCCGAAATGCGGCAAAATCTATCGGTCAGCGCACACGCTCCGCACACACTTAGAGGATAAGCACACGATATGCCCCGGTTATCGTTGTGTCCTTTGCGGAACCGTTGCAAAGTCACGGAATTCGCTGCACTCCCACATGTCCCGCCAGCATCGCGGCATCAGCACTAAGGACTTGCCCGTTCTTCCGATGCCCGCACCCTTCGATCCGGACCTAGCAAGCAGGTATGCGAATGGACACGGCCAATATTAATGAAACATGACTCTTCGGACATATGTAGGACAAATGCGTTAATTGCTGATATCTTTTAGATTACTCGCCAAGGCTGGAGTCAAAATAACGCCGGCCGAACTAAGGGCTCGCGCATCGCCGACGGGACCGCGACGGTCAGATGTTAAATTGGAGGCGAAAGGAATGTATGCAAATTCCGAAGGTGGCAGTTCGATATGCGGCGACAACGACCCGGAAGATCTCTCCACATCCTCGCAACATCCGCAACAGCGGTACGGCGGTTTCGACATGTCAATGTCGCCGTCCCTGAATCACGTACCGAATCATGCCAAGCATAAATTATTTGCCGCACAGGCGGTCGCCGCGAAAAGCATCGATTCCATAGCGCATAATCTGTCCAAAGAACCTTACCCGGCGCCGCTTGCACCACCAGTTTCCTCCGGTGGAAACTCAACCGGTTCGGCGATACTTGACACGTACCTGCAGTTCATCACGGAGAACAGCAGTATGATGGGAATGATGTCCGAACAGGCAGCAGCCGCTATGCATGCCGCGAAAATGGCGCAATTGAACGCGATGGGCCTGGATAAAGCATCGCAGCAGCATTTTCTCGAGAAAATGCAGCAGCAGATTGGCGCAGCGAATGATTACATGATGAAGCGTCACGAAGAGATACTGCGTAGTGACGGCGATGTCATCCACGACGAAAACAAAAACGAAAGAGAACGGGAACGTGAACGTGAATGTGATCGCGATCGCGAACGTGAACGGGAACGGGAGCGTGACCACCACGACGAAGGTGAGTCTTCGGGCGCTGAAGATGAGTACAGCGAGGAAGAAACCAATAAATCCGAAGCCCTCAAAGTCGGCGAATAGTGTGCGCTCTTCTGTAATGACACACTATAAGCAAGCAGCCCACACATGCACACAAGAAACGTAGCGATAAGCGTAAACTTGCCATATGAATAACGTCTAGTATAACGAATACTCATTAAATTCCATCCAACTACCTCTTTACAAAAACAATGCAAAGAACAAATAATCATACGCTATAATATACACAATATAAGAGTAATAGATTGTAATAATTACAAACGAGAATGCGATCGCGTTCGTTCGCAGAATTGTTGATTTGAAATCCATCCGTCTACCTCAAGAAAATAATGAATACATAGTTTATGAATCTATAAGTAAATAATTGATGCAAATAATAAGGGTTCTGATAGTATACGGTATTTATATTATATTGATATACGAATTGCGAGTAAAAGAAGATGAAAAAGCAGAAGTTAACAAGAAGTTATTCAATAACTTCTCTCTTATTCATTCAGTACTTCTCTGCAATTACAGCACGGCGCGAAACCAATGTTTGAACGTTATTGAAGAAAAGCATTTCTAGTAGTGACGGAGTGTAAGAAAACTGCCTAATAATACCTAATTCGTTATTATATTTTAAATATGTTTTGTGCAGTTGAAAAACTAGTAGTTGTACTTTGATGAGAAGAAAAAACTTCGCCAAGAAATAAATATCTTGCGCTACTGGCACAGTCAATATATAATACCAGTGTTCTGTTTACGCGAGCGGATCATATTACATTACATTTACTTATTTGCAAAGTTTACGGGTCTTATAATAATATAATGGGTATTTGTTGATTCAATTTGATGATTATAATCATAACTAATCCTTAACAAATACAAAAGACAAAAGTTCAATCATATAGCATATTAAATCAGGTATACAAATGGTACAAAACACTTGAAATGCAAATGTGCATTACATACGCAAAAATTCGTTAATATACTAACTAATATGAGAAGCAAGAAAAGCGACAAATTTTGAATATTTTTCTATAAACTTTTATCAAATACGGTGAACTATGTATCAATGCGTTCAGCAAACAAAGACTTACAACAAAATGATTTTTAATTTTTAAATAAAGCGACTTGAGAAACTATACGATATACATGTGTAGATGCTTCCGAATATTAAATTTTAAAAATTAAACTATAAAACTCGCTTCCTAGAAGTGAATTGCTTCCACGAGTTTAAAACTATAAATAAATATTTATATAGCGCGATAGTCTAATGCGATAGCAAACAATAAAACAACAAATACGGTTCATTAAAAAGCAATCAATATCGTCCAAAATATATTACTTATATACGGTGTCGATGCGTTTTTTTCTTCGTTTACGGGCGAAAACGTGAAATATAATAATCATTAAGATGAAATATCAGTTACACTCAGGTATTAATTGAATGAAGGAGGATATTTGAGTACAAATACGACGCATTTCATTAATTAATTTAATTGCAGGGATTTTCGTTTTACTACTTAAGCAATGTATCGTACATATCCGTGATAGAAATTCAGGTATTTTACAATAGTGTTAATCAATGCAAAACCGATAATCAACAAAAGTCAGGCGATAACCATTTTAATTTTCGTTAATACTTTATAGGATATAAATAATAACGTACTTCCAATAAAACGTGTATAACCGAATGCTTCCCTCAGTTTCTCCAAATAGTGTGCTAAGTAAGGCACATTATACGTTCAACAGACGAGATATTTATGATGTATAAATTCATTCCATAAAAATGCACAAAATACCGAAAAATCAATTGCGCAATGTTATTATTATTCGTTTGGCTTGCACGAGCAACTCATGTATAGAGGAGAGACAGTAAAATAAAAATTGGTCGTTTAGATAGCAGTAAAAAAACTACTTTACTTAGGCAAGAGAGAATGAATGACCTAACAAAATAAAATAAACGTAGAACACCTTTGTGATTAGCTGAGAAATAAAATAGTGAAAACACAACACATACGAGAAGTGAAATATATACGCTCGAAAAACTAGTTTTAAATAAAACCATAAAAATATAGCGCGATAAACCCGTGTATTATTGATTAGAGGAATGTCATTGTTATTTAAATGAATAAGCATTTTAGATACATTAATAATGATAATGCTAGAGAATTGTAAAAGCTCTCTCATTATTACAACTATTATTATTATGCGCAAAACGGCAGCACTTAGCGAACAAACAAACAAGCAAATAACAACAAATCTACCAAGAAGAGAATTACTCAAAGAATTCGATAAAGCAAAAAAAATATGGAACAACATAAGCGATACGATTGTTAATACAATATGTATACCACTTTTTAAAAGTACTATTTTAGAAACTAAAATATTATATATATATATATTTAAACAATAATATGCATAGAAAGCATTTGAAAGTAAACGATAATAATTAAAAAAGTATTTAGATGCACCGATTATACAAACAAAGATTATACGACAACAAAACTTTGTTGCAATATACAAATGCAATTGTATACAACAATAAAATTAATCGCTTTAATGTAAGTAAATTTTGAAACATTGGAGGTCCGTACTTTTAAGTGGTAATGAACATGAGAATTATCCCAAGTGGTGAAGTAATAAGAGTAATAAGAAATTATTGTAATAATTGTAATAAGATTTTATGAAACAAAGCGAAGATGCGCGCGTTCGTTGTATATAGGAATATGAGAAATTGTTGTCATTTGCTGCTTTCTCGGTTTTATCGATTTACTAAAGTGCATTTTCATTGTAAATATTTATACTTTACACGTTAAGCACTAGTGCGTTAGCGTTGCGTGAAACATATATAAGAAAATGCCAAAATTTGCGGAGTCTACCTCGTTAAAAAAGAAAAACGCTTCACGAATCGTATTCGTTAATATTCGCAAGTCAGATCTCTCTTATACATATGTGTATTTAATTATATTAGTATGTTTCATTTTTTCGCATTTTCATAATGAATAAGAAGTTCACACACCCCTCACACACCATATGCGCACTCTATCTTATAAGTAAGCATATTTTAACAATGATTAAATGTACTTAAATATTTAGTTTAGCCATTTAGCGCATAAATAAGAATTGATGCAATTTTTAAGATTTGTACAGAATTGTTTTTACTTATATTATTATTATTATTACTATAACGCAAAAGTTTGCAGTTGAGAACTTGTTTATTAAACATTTGTGTTATATATTCAATGAATAGTTATTTATGTAGTGATGAAATGAAATGGCGAGCTTACAGTTTAATTTTATTTAACTGTTTCGAACGAAAATTATTCTCTGTCGGTGCCATATGTGTATGTATTTTATATAGATGATATGTTGTGTCAACTTTCTTTCATTTTATGTGTGATCATTATTATTTACTTATTTGGTTGCATTTCACTATTATACTGTTCATGTCATACACAACTAATTCACACATGCATTATTTTATGTTGACTCTAACTAAGCAGCAGGAAGACATTTGTATGAATGAATAAAAATGAATATTTTGTAAATTATAAAAGAGTAAAACCGGATTAATGGTTCCTAATTTAAATAGTACGGTTCCTCAACAATCGTTATGTTCATTTACTGGAGTACAAGCGAATTTTTTCAAACTAATTGTATATACTGAAAAATCTGGAGCTTCAAAATATGGAAAGCAATTTAAGCAAGAAAATATTTGAAAACTCATGTTGAGCATAATGTTTAAGCACAGCGCGAAGAACAACTCTTACTTCATAAAGCTATTCGAATGTTTAAACGCAATGAATGAAATGAGAATGTATTAATTATATTTATTGTTGAGGGACTGGGTGCCTTCTGAATAACTAATAAATAATGCTATAGCAAGCAAGTCGTAGGCTTCTAGATAAAATGAAACAACAATTAACAACAGCAACTGCAATAGTTGGAAGCCGAGCATAAAACAGAGTTCCTAAACCTCTCACTACCCTTTAAAGAGAGTAAATATAAATTATTATTATAAAGTATGTATAATTATGAGCGAAAATATGTCTTTTATATTAGTACATTAGGCAAATCGATTTAAATATTGAAAAACAGTTAAACAATTGTAAGTTGCGTTTCAAACTAACGTAATGCATCATTAAGAAAAAAGAAGACCGTTTCGAATTAGGAAATTTAACAATAATAAAGTGAAAGCGAGTTGCAAATGTTTGTCTTTGTCACTAGCCACTAAATGATAAATTGAAAAAGAGCGCGATTGTGAATGCAAAATTAGTCTTGATGTATTTAAGCCAGCAATACTAATATTTGCATTGTTATATACACATTTAGGAAAATTAACACTAAGATATCTTTAGTTTAGAGCCACGTTCTCCTGTAAATGTTTCGTTTTAGTGTTTAATACGTTATCTATCAATTTGTTTGTATCGAAATATTTTGTTCCTGATTATAAATGTTAATTGCAATGTTAATTAGGCTAAAACCGTTTTTGAACGTGTAGAATTCGTTTTCATTGTTTCGTTATTGATGAAATGGCAATCATAACATTATATATATTATAACTATTGCCACTATTGTAATATTTTTTAAGTTGAGCAGTGTTAGTGTAGGTGCAATAAGAGAGATACATTTAGCTGGAGATATGTTAAATGAACACGAACTAAATTGATGAGAAATGAACAAATAAATAACCTTTTGCCATATGAAAAATATTTTTCACATTTTCGATCATCTCTAGGGACAATCAAGGGAAAATATTGTTAATGAATCAAGTAAGTTAATGAAGACTTCAAAAATTTTGAGTATCCGGGGTTGCCTACAGCTGGCTCGAATATATGCAACCGATGCAGCTCTGAAAATATTTGATGATTGCATACAAACACGGGTAGTGGTATTATTGAGAATGCATTTATAGGTTACCCTTGCTACAATAATTGAAACTTTAACTAATTTCATAGAATATTGGTTTAAAGAATATAATAATGTCGCATATATCAGCAGCTTCCATTGAATTGAGTTCATACAGAGACCAGCACTTTAAGGTACAGTCGGTAGTCTCATTAGTAAGTCATAATAATGCTTATAAACCATTACAGGGTAGTCGAGCTGAGCAGGATAAGTTGCTTCGTCTATCAACAACAATGTATGTTGGCAACCTATCATTTTACACCACGGAAGAGCAAATATATGAATTATTTTCACGATGTGGTGATATACGACGTGTTATTATGGGCCTGGACAAGTATAAAAAAACACCTTGTGGTTTCTGCTTTGTAGAATACTATACAAGGGCAGATGCTGAAAATTGCCAAAGGTATTTTAATACATTTTAAAAATCAAATCCATCAATTTAACAAATGAATTCTTATAGGTACATAAATGGTTCCAGATTAGATGATAGAATTGTAAGAACTGATTGGGATGCTGGCTTCATTGAAGGCAGACAATATGGTCGTGGCAAAACTGGTGGCCAAGTAAGAGATGAATACAGAACAGATTTTGACAGTGGACGTGGAGGATATGGTAAAATAGTTGCTCAGAAAATGCCCCCAGAGCAACATTTTGGCAGATAAATTAATTATAAACCATATTAAGGAGTCCTTATAATAATTGCATACAATTAAATACCTATGAAGTTTTAACGATTTGTGTGGCAGGCAGATAATAATAAATTCAGATGTGTTTTTCTATTTTTCAAGAACATTTGGTAGTTTGCTATATCCTAGGTTTTTGTGCAGTTTTATCGTCATTACTTGGATGAGCGCAATTTAACGGTGCAACTTCGTTTTTATTACTTTTATTGATAAGGTTATTATAGAATATGCGATCTCGTTATAATAGTGACCACTTTAACGTGAATAATAAAATATACCCGCTTGTCCCAATCATAACCTCTACAAGTTTGATTTAGTGCAAAGTTTAATTAAGTAATGCATGAATACAAAGTTGATTTGCAATGGACGCTCTTGATGTCGATGAGTTCCAGCAAACTTCAGTTACCGCCAATTAGATACTCGTATAAATAATACAAAATTTACGTTCTTACCTTATAAATCTTCTAATAAGAGTCATAGACACTGGATTTCGATTTTAAACGTAAAATTGTTACTATCGCTCATGGAGTCGTCAGATATGTTGTTGGACTAAAATATTTATCTAATTGCTGAAAACTTTAAAGATGAATATTATCACTATTTACAGCGCGAATAACTAAACGCCAAAAAACGCAAAAAAAGTAATAAACAATTGGTTAACGAATAACGAAATACTTACAGTTTGCGCACGCGCGTATATTGTGTTACAAGATTATGTGCGAGTCCGCTGCAGGTACATGTCGTGGCGAGCGCATTTAAGATTGGTTAAGATCGTAGGTAAACAAAATGAGGAAGTGTTTCGAATCATAGTGAATTGATAATTCCACCGGCTAAGTTGCATGCCGGGGAGCATTAAAAATGGTTAACAGTGATATCACCAATAGGGAGTACATCCAGTGGCTAGGTCACATTAAACTAACGAAAGTTATCCCACTCATAATTATAGCTTTAGTGCTGGTTACAATCATCACTCATAACTATCTAGTCAATGTAGATAAAGATATAAATATTGTACATAATGCACACTCACATCTTGATCTACCAGAAGAATCAATTAGTTACAAGAGTGCAGATTTGCAGAGCAGAATTAAAGAGCTATACAGGATCAAAGGTTCAGTTTCAAGTGAACTAAGGGACATGGAACATAAACGCCAGAAACTTCAGCAGGATATACAATTGTATACTAAGAATATTGAGCAACTAAAAGCTGAATTGCTGCATCAACAGACAGAGTTGAACAGATTGAAGATATCTGTAGAGCAAGCACAGGTTGCCCAAAGAGAAGCATTACAACAAAACACTCCTGAATTGGCATTGCCTAAACGTTTAACTGCTAAACATTTACCTGCTTATTATTTACAACCATCTAAAGAGGTTCTAAGGGCCTGTAAGATGTACACTTGTTTTGATCATTCTAGATGTTCAATGACTTCAGGATTCCCTGTTTATTTGTATGACCCAGACAAGTATCCAGTTATGAATGACAGTTGGGATGTGGACGGTTTTCTAAAAACAACTCTGAAACAGGTGTTAGGGTACAATCCCCATTTGACTAATAACCCAAAAGAAGCTTGTATTTATCTTGTTCTTGTTGGTGAAGCATTAAAAGACACAGATGATGCAAGTGAGCATGCTACTGCAAAGGTAAATTCACCAGCATTGGATTTTAAAGCTTTGAAGAAGTTGCCTTACTGGGGTGGTGATGGCAGGAATCATGTTTTGCTTAATTTAGCAAGGAGAGATCTCACAGCCACTGCGGGAGATTTATTTAGTGATGTGGATACAGGTTCAATATCATAACAAAATGGTCATAACTTATGTTAATAATTTATTGATTACAGGAAGAGCCATATTAGTTCAGTCAACATTTTCATATAAAATTTTTCGACCTGGATTTGATATGATTGTATCGCCAGTCTTGGGGCCGCCAGGAGGTGACGTTTGGCAAGAATGCGCTAAAATGTTACCGGCGCGTCGTAAATATTTGCTTACGTTCCAAGGCGAAATGAAGATAAAACATCCTATAAGCGAGACATTCAATGAGTACACACCCAACTATTTGCAGTTAGATAAATTCATTGTTGATCATTTAAAACAGATGACTAAAGGCACCACTTCTGATAAGTTTTTGTTTGAATTCGAATGTATTCCAGCTAGCGATGATAATTTAAACACAGGTCCGCAAGATTGGGGTTTATGCGGAACTGACAGCAGTCGTCGAGCCGTCCTTAAAGAATCCACGTTCGTCTTGGTATTTGCACCCAGTGTCGCTGATCTAATTACATCAACCTTGGTACAAGCACGTGTTTACGAAGCATTACGTTCTGGTGCAGTGCCTGTTATACTTGGTGGTGATCAAGTTAAATTGGCCTATGATGAGGTCATTCAATGGCGAAGAGTGTGTATCTTTCTGCCGCGTGCAAGAGTTACCGAATTGCATTTCCTGTTACGCACGATTCCTGATAATGATATTCTTTTAATGCGACGTCAAGGCCGACTAATTTGGGAGCGTTATTTAGCGTCGGTTCAGAGTACTTTGGATACAGTCGTAGCAGTTTTACGTGATCGACTTGATATTCCTCCGTTACCAGTTGAAACAGTTGCTGCAACTTCTGTGTTTAATGAAACATTCCAACCCATTCAAGTTATTGTTGGGTTAGACACAGAACAAGATGAAAGTCTAGGCCCAATAGAGCCACCGTTTGACAGCCCTGCGTTTAAGAGGAATTTTAGTCTACTGTTAACGCAGGGGTATGAAATATGGAATGACTGGGGAGATCCATTCAGACTTTATCCAACATTACCAAATGACCCGCTTTTACCATCAGATGCAAAGTTTGAAGGTTCTGGTAGAGGGTTCAGACCAATTGGCTTGGGGCAGGGTGGTATGTAAGATTTATTAATCTTGTAATAAGAAAGCAACAAATTGTTTCCTCTTGTAGGTGCCGGAAAAGAATTTTCTGAAGCGCTTGGTGGCAACAGCCCTCGTGAACAGTTCACAGTATTGTTGCTAACGTATGAGAGAGAACAAGTTCTTCTGGATTCAATTGCTCGTCTTCGTGGATTACCATATTTAAACTCCGTTGTTGTAGTTTGGAATTCTCCAAAACCACCCAGTCCCGAATTGCGTTGGCCTGATATCGGCGCCCCTCTTCATATCATTAAAGCTCCACGCAATTCATTAAATAATAGATTTTTACCATTAGAAAATTTGCAAACAGAGGCAATATTATCAGTGGACGATGACGCACATTTACGCCATGACGAAATACTTTTCGGATTTCGCGTATGGCGTGAACATCGTGATAGGATCGTGGGCTTTCCCGGGCGTTATCACGCTTGGGATATAAATACATTAAATAGTTGGCTATATAATTCAAATTATAGCTGTGAATTAAGCATGGTATTAACAGGAGCAGCATTCATTCATAGGCATTATTTGCATTTATATTGGAAATGGTTGCCACAAGCTATTCGAGACAAGGTGGATGAATACATGAACTGCGAGGATATTGCAATGAATTTTCTTGTTAGTCATGTTACAAGGCAGCCGCCAGTGAAAGTAACGTCGCGTTGGACGTTTAGATGCCCCGGTTGCCCACAAAGTTTAAGTGAAGATGATACTCACTTTCAAGAACGACATAAATGCATCAACTTTTTTACACAGGTTTGTAGTTTATTGGTTGTTTATTCAAAACTATTTGTTTTATTATAATTTTAGGTATTTGGATACATGCCACTATTAAACACGCAGTATAGAGCCGATTCAATACTTTTTAAGACACGAATACCACACGATAAACAAAAATGTTTTAAGTTCATATAAGTTAAGCCACGAAGAGAACAAGACTATTTCATATACAGTAAAAGATTTAGTTCTTCAACACACCAAAATAGTTCCTTTTAAATTTTGCCTAAAGGAGTGCTTAAGTTATACTTTCTAAATTTGTAGGTATTTAAACAATTAAATAATAACTTATTTTGACCTGTAATTATAGTTATGTAAATATTATGAATATATTTTTACTTTGAATAATAAATTTTAGTAAAATAACGCATCTCAATGCATAGAAATCTCACCGTGTACTTTTAACAATAAAAACAATGCAAGAACCTGAAAGCGGTTTTCAAGCAATCTGTAACAGTTTTTAGAGCATTTAAATCGGTTCATAACTTTAGAAGTTATTACTATTTGAAAATTTTACTTAGTGCTACATTTAATAGATAATTGCACTTGCTTCTAATTACATTAATAATTTTTAAAAAAGCAGAGCAAACCTATAACATGCTCCTTAAATAAAAGGATATCCAGCTTATAAAAGGATATCAAGCAGACTCATTATTTTATGATTTAAAAAATTAATGTTACAATCAAATCGACAGCTTCTTAACAAACTTTTAGAAGCAATGCAATTAAGCAGTTGTGTACTTGATTGCACATGTCGCAGCAGTTACTTCACCGAACTAGAGTTTTGAATAGTTCAATTTTTTTACTAGGAGAAAGCTTATTATAATCCAAATAACTTATTTAGATGACGGCTATAATATATTATTTTTCAAAGAAATTATAGCCGACACCTGTTCTGCTTTTAAACAAGAACAATTTTTCAATTTAGATTACATTTGCGGGAATTATTTAAAATAAGGAAACTATCTTTTAGCTTAGGATTAGCTAGTGAATTCTTGATAAGTTTGTATAGATGTCTCTACAAGTAACAGGAATACGGGGGCAGCAGTCGCATTTCGGCGCCTGCTCGGTGTTGGCGGCGCAATCAATAGCGGACGGCGGTGACGTCGAGCGGAGCGCGTTCACGGATTGGCCGGGCGCGCACTCTTCCCATAATTTATTACGTCCCGTATGAATGGATAATAGCAAACTGTGTGATATTTGGCTGGATCTCGCGACATAAAGTGGTTGCGTTCGCTGCGTTGAGTGTGTCGCCATTTACAGTACGGATTGTTAAAAACAAAGGATAGGATAGTGTGTGGTTGCTAGCATCCGGACATAGGACAGTCCCGGATCAGAAAGCTAGTGATCGAGCGAACGCGTACCAACAAAAGGACACGACGGAGCCTCCACAGTTTGTTTGTGAGCGTGATATCGGCAATTACAATCATCTAGCTATCCTGCAAACATAAGTGATACGGGTGGTTCTTTGATTTGTGCCTAGTGCAACGTCTCAGTCCTTAGTTCAGCGTGGTAACCTGCAGTGCGCTTAAATGGATTTAAACAATAAGTACCGAAAATTGTAGATTTCATGGGGGAGAGCGCAAATTACATTTGAGGACTACGTGGAAAGGACGAAGGACGAAAATGGTATGTGCGTACAACGCCACAACGACCAGGTGGAAATGACCGCGGTGGGCTTGAACGACGCGTTGTAACGTTTGGCAGGTCGGGAGTGGTGAATTTCGTGCGAGCGCGTTCGATCTGCACACCGCCGCCGCCGCCGACGACGACGCTGTCTAGCGAGTGCGCGCTCTTAACAATGATGGACGAAGGACCCGACTTGTCGCATCTCACCGCAGAAGAACGCGCCATCATCGAGTCGGTGATGATGCGGCAGAA
The DNA here is from genome assembly GCA_030264675.1 of Anaulacaspis nigra. NCBI lineage: Eukaryota > Metazoa > Arthropoda > Insecta > Coleoptera > Staphylinidae > Anaulacaspis > Anaulacaspis nigra. The sequence continues at coordinate 17,385 of JARJDV010007557.1, read as the reverse complement.
ACAGGAAGAGGAGCGCGAACAAGAAATCATGAGGTGAGATTTAACATACGTCTAGTTAATACAAGACTCATTAAACACACTTTGGAACAGCCACCTAAATATTTTGTTTTAGGGATACAACAACATACAATCAAACAAGATAATAACCATGGAACACAAACAAATACCACACTACCAAATTATACCGACCAATAATAAAAAGCATTTTCGAAATTTTAAATGTAGCACAAAATTATTGTAAATACACTAATTAGTTATGATTTTATATCTTGGCATACAGTGAATCTGCGAGTATTTTACCTTCTACTTGTACTTTCATTATCATTATAAGTGAGATGCTACACAATAACGAAATTATCGAACCACTTTCATTCTACACTAATACAATTCTAATGTCTATTTTCATCCAAAGTGCCGAGCTTGAAATAAATCTTAATTGGTTTTTTATTTTTTATATTTATGAGTGTAAAACAGGAAAATCAAGGGTGTTAAAACTAAAACTAAAAATGTCTGTCACGAAGACGGCAAAAAGAACGATTTGTCTTGTTAATGTAATAAATTTAAAAGCATCTGGCCACGTAGAGGAAAGGCGGCTCTTCGTTCGTTTCTACCCGCATCCTAAACGTGCTAGGCTCACAGGGCGAAAAACTAGGCTACCATCTACTAGGCCGTGACGCGCGTTGGCGGCAAGCGTAAAACGTTCGCGAAGACTTATATTTGTTGTCACTTGACTTAATCTAAGATTTAAGGCCTGGATATTTATGCGACCGCTTGTTATTCATACGACGGATCCGCGCACATTTCTTATTCCAACTTTAGAGCTCGCTGAAAATGAGGAACGCGACTTTACTGCATGTGAATGAACTACTCTCATCCTGACACTTTGAAACTTTACTTTACTCACTACTGCTGCTTCTATTTTTAACAACAATTTGAAGATAAATGTCAGATATACAATAAACATTTTTGTACGGGGTTAGACTAATGTGTTTTTGTTTCACAACATGCGCGTTACGCAGGAGAAAGGCGGACGAGGTGCAAATCCTTGAGGACACGATACGCGCCCGCAACGAACAGCATAAGAAAGCCGGCGTCGAACTGGACGCCACGTGTCACATTTGCCTTAAAACAAAATTCGCCGACGGTGTCGGCCACTTGTGCAACTACTGCTCGATACGCTGCTGCGCCAGATGCGGCGGCAAAGTCACGCTGCGATCAAATAAGGTGAGTTTTGCCGTCCTCCACGATTATTACTTTTAGTTTCTTTCGCGCGCGCATTGCCTCCAGCCAGGATTTCATTTCCAATGCTAAAATATTAAAGTCGCACACATGAAAACTCTTGAAATATACAGCGACTATGTATTTTACTTATGTTCATATTATAAATAAATGAAACTGAATAGAAATAAATGCAGCATGTTGAGTCTTCCAATGGGAAGAGTTTGTACGTTGAAAATAAGGTGAAGTGTGATTTATCACACTAATGATGTATAATAATTCACCATTATTATTTTAAGTAGGTGTGAATTTATGCACCTCATTATTATATGATTATTCAGGGCAATAAACATGATTAACCGAAGATTAATTGCAGATTTAAAATATTGAACAGAAAGTGTAGTGCATTTGTTATTTCGTTATGATGCCAACGTGTACACATACCCAATATTTTAATGCAAAAACAAATTTACAGTCGAGTCTCCCATATGGTTCGTTGACGAAATTTATTATCCGAGGAAATGTTAAAGCGCTATTAACGCAAACTCATTCAAAAAGTGGCGGCGTGTTCAATGTGTGTACACACATGTAGTGAAGTGGGTGTGCGTGTGTTGGCGGCGGCGACGTTTGTTATGTTATGTGTGTACTTACACACCATTGACGGTTATCGCGACGTCGTCGACGGCGGCGGTGGCAGCGGGTGAGGCGACCCGGGCCGCGTGGGCGCAATTCGTGTGGGGTACGGACTGACGTCACCCCGGACGTGACGCGACGTATTGATTCCCCCGCCACCCGCCGCCGCCATCGCCGAAAGTGGCAACAGCCGGCGGAAGATTCTTCATCTCATTGCGCGTTGCCGCCGAGGACAACATATGCGTCATCGTCGCGGGCGGCATGCAAATAATGTATCACTTCGTTTCAATCGCGTGCGTGTCCGCGCGCAACACACGATCAAATTTATGTCAAAGTAATTACCACACGTACGTACGATGTATACACAAAACAAAATGCTGTGACGAAAAACTTTCGCTCAACTAGTCGCGTAACCTTTCAACAAGGCGTTGATTAAACTATTTTTCATCGGTCGTAACTTAATATTAAATAATTATTAACCGTTCGTTAGAGTCGTATAAATATGCGAATAATATTGATGTGACACTTTGACAAAATCAGCCACATTGTTTACATAGAGTGGCAGGCGCAGTGCAAGAAGTGTACGTGCGGTTATGGCTATTTTTAGTGGTTAAAAATATAAAAGTAGGACGTTTGATAAAATCGCACAACGCGCGCACCCGCCGCATGTGATATGTGTATGAGCAGCATGTGGGGGCAGCTAACGCCGTTTTCCGCTTTGAACTTGATTTTTCCCAAGTGTACTACTAGTCGATCACTTGCACCTGAAGCGCGAACATCATCATTATTCTTTTCTTGCAGGTGGTCTGGGTGTGCATTCTTTGTCGCAAAAAGCAGGAACTGTTAAGTAAAACGGGACAGTGGATGGTCACAACGCAGGGACTAGATACCGATATTCCGAATCTAATTCAGCAAGCGCCCTCCGACAAACGCCCGAAGTTGGAGCGCGCCCATTCTGCCGCTGAAAAGGAAAATCTGCCGTTGCAACGTTCCGGGAGCACGTTGCGCCGGCAGTACTCGGAACAGGAGCCGCGCGTCCCATCCTGCGAACGATACAACCAGCAGGTGTACAACGAGGACGACCCGCGTTTTTATCAGGGAGAACTCGAAGGGTTGATGCGAACGCATCCGCACTTAGTTCCACGAAGGTAAATTACTAAGGAAATTCAATTATCTATTTATTACATTAATTAATAAATGCCTTTTAAAATGTTGACAGATATCCTGATCAAGACACTGATCTAATGGATTTACAACAACAGCGAACGGGACTGACGAGCACGAACAAAAAGCACAAACGAAGCGGTTCCAGTAAAAAGCACCAACCACCACAACTGCAACGCTCTTTTTCGTCCTCCGAAGAGGATCTCAAATCAACCCCTGAGTACGGCAGCGATGAACGCGACAGTGAGAAAGGTAAGTGCGCTATCTGTGTGTACATGCTATGTCGTCCATCTCAGTGTGACAAAAAGACAACTGAAACAACTGTTTAACAAATACATTTCTAGGATAAAATTAAGCTTACTTACAATAATAACTAGCAAATAAGCCAATGACGCAAGTTGTTGCTCCCATTTCTCTAACGCAAACAAAAGCAGGAGTCTCACTTTACTTTCGTACTTTAAAATGCTGTTATTTTTTTGTGAATGTGTCGCAACTCTTGATATGTGCCAAACATTGATGCAGTATCATTCCAGGATCAGGGTGTCGCGAACGAGTTACAATAATTTCGGATAGATTGAGTCGGCAGGCGATTCTCGATGAGAAAATCAAAAAGTTTCTAGCGGTGAGAAGACACGCATCACACAATTTGTGATTGAATCGTACACATACACACTCAGCATTCGCTCTTTTGCCTCTTTGTCTCTCTCTCTATTCTATTGTATTTTCCAAATCACTTCGATGTTTTGTGAATTGATTGAGCGTCAACTCTCTCTATATCTTTCTTTGTTCTTGTGGTTTACTGACTGAAAACTGAGGACGAACACTTCAAGTTGCTGCTAATTGTTGCCAAATTCGAAAAAGGCGCGTGTGTCTGTTTTTGAAATTATTGTACGCATGCTTATTGTTAATTTCTAAGCTCTTTTATCCGATTGGTCTGTGTGTTTGCGTATTTTTGAGCGAATTTGATTGTTGTCGTCGACACACACAAGCAGCTTGCACACCAATGTATGTCTACTTTTTACTTCTTCTATTCTATTGGATATATTGGGCGTTAAGTGCCTAAGGAACGATGAGCGCGCGACCGTGAATTATAAGCAATCGGCGGCGGCAGCAGCGGCGGCCCACAATCGCGTAAATCAATGTATTTAGCTGAATAAGCTGATAATACAAGAAGACACTCTCGAAAGATGCATAGAAAACTAAATCACACATGCGCGTATTTGCGGGGGGTAAGTATGCAGAGCGATGTAGAAAACAACCGGGCGGGTTTGCTGCTGCAGGAGGTGACTGGATGTACATAGTAGCACCGCGACCGCTGCAGGACGTGACCGCCGACAACCGCTGCTTCACCGAGCGGCGAAAGAAGACGGTGCGCTTCGACCATCAGGCGTGGGGCGATCGGCAAGGATCGCAAGATTCGCATCGCGACTCCGGCATCGACACCTCTTCCACGTTCACCTCCAGCGAGGATTCGACGACACGCGGAGACGTGCCAAAGGTGCTTATCACATACGCCACACAATTACACACACCATAGATACTTACCTACAATGCATCCACGTTCTAAATATAACCACATGCGACGTCGCATTATCACAACCCGATTACCAGACTTACTTAATAGTCCCTCTTCTTCAATTAGATTTTGATATTTTTAGCGGAGAGTAGCAGCACGAAATAATATAATAGATATAATGTAATAGTGCGAGGAATTATTCAAGATGTTTGCTTTATTGACGTACCGGAAGCGCAGGATTCATGACACAACCGACCGTTGCATTTACACAATAGAATACTTGCACGTTGTTCTGCATTCGAACAGACAGTATCGGCCGCCCCTTCACCAATTGAACATTTTGCTTATCACTTTTGACATGGAAACTGCAGACGTGCATTTATATTGTTATTGCCAGACGGGCAAACATTCAAGTAGTGCTCTATTTAACTATATATGAATACTATTACTATTTTGAAATTGAACATAAACTTAAATGGGTTCTGCTAACTTGCTTAACAACTGATTGAATTTGCATGTAATTTCTATTCAAGCAGAATTTTAAATTGGAACACTTTATGATGTGTGCCTCATACTTTCTTGGTCTTGGGTATCTTCATTTGCATGTTAATTATGCGTAGAATTTGTTGCTTGGCTTACACTCACAGATTTATTAATAAAATAACAACATATTTATATGTAATAAATATGTTGCTATTTCTAGATTTAAATATCACATGTTTTATGGTTCAAGTGTTGACTTTCTCTTTTTCTCTATATGTACCCATTCCTCACAAATTAAAAAAAAACCTACAACAACAACACAGCAACCATTATCCTGGCAAGTGTCAGCGGACGGGGGACGAATGATCGGTCATATGATATTGCGGCGCGGTGCGCAACCCACCAGTACGTCAGGAAACAGTGCCTCGATTCTGGGACTTAAAGTCATCGGCGGCAAGACGCTCGAGAGCGGCATGAAGGGTGCGATCATTGAAAAAGTGAAACGCGGCAGCATCGCCGACATTGACGGCCAACTGCGACCAGGTAAACAACGGCGAAGGTGTTTTATGATGATCTTGCCGATTGTCGCATGTCTCTGTCTCTCGGTTGCAGGAGACGAAGTGATCGAATGGAACGGACGCTCCTTGCAGGGCAAATCCTATCAGGAAGTGAGTGACATTATTGCCGAAAGCAGGCAGGAGGCGAACGTGGAGCTGATCGTGTCGAGGAGCATGGGCAGCCGGCGGGCGGCGCAAGCGACGTGGCGGCAATCGGTCGCGCACAGAGGTACTTGATAACACACACTCGAGTGCCACGTGCCACTACCATACAATAGCCTCATATGCTCTTCACTCTCACTTTGCGCAGCAGCAGCCGCAGCAGCAGCAAAAATGCAACACTAACCATTAATTACACACGCCACATGCAATACAAATAAAAATGTGACACACACGCTCGAAACAATAAAACACCTCCTTTAAATGGCAATGATGCACAATGTATTAACCACACACTCTATTAGCGCACTTTTAAATGTTGTGCATTTTGATTCTCACTCAACTCTCTATATCACACGAAATTCATCCTGTTATTGTGAGCAAATGTGTGTGTGTCAAATGTGCGCGCGGACCTGGTATATTTTTGGGAGCAACAACTGATGTTTAATAGGATGTTGTATTTTTAACGTGTGTCTCGTTAATTAATGGCTGGTGCAGCATAAACGAATAGATGATAGCATTAGGGGTTGATGATCAGCTCGTGAATGGTGGTGCAGGACCACCATCAACAACAACAACGACAACAACAACAACAACAAGACGTGTGCGCTTTCTGTTCAAGGTCAAGGACAAGTGCAATGGGACAACGAGGGATACGAGCGGCCGCACGTCCTCGTCACGTCTCCAGGCAGCCCGGAGCGGCCACGACCGGCGCCATCGTTGGCACCGAGCGTCGGTGGAAGGATTCAAGTGCGACTTAGTTTCGACCCAGCGACACTACAACTTATGGTGACGATCATCTGTGCTGCTGGCCTTACACCGCGCTCGCCTCATCAGCCACGCAATCCGTACTGTAAACTGTTTCTCCTTCCCGACCGCTCAGAGAAGAGCAAGCGAAGAACGCGCACACTTGCAGGTGAAACATTTAATGGAAAATCATAGAAATAGCGCAGCAAGAATACAGGACATAAATCACTCTCGTCCTCAGGCACTACGGAGCCAATGTGGAATCAGACATTTGTCTATCCCGGATTGCGACGCGCCGATCTTCGATTGCGCGCACTCGAAATCACCGTCTGGGATTATGTGCGATACGGTGCCAACGATTTCCTCGGCGAGACCGTCATCGAATTATGGCCTCTGGACGAACAGCCCACATGGAGAACACTTGGTCCACATGAAGATATTGCTCTCACACCCAGTGAGCACCTGTCACCGCCAAGTACAGGATCAAGGTATCCATTCTTCAAAATTATCTTCTGCTTGCCTAATAATTCTTCTTCGTTCGTTGTTGTGACTCAGTGTCCTCTTTTTTTGCGTTGACGCTTTTATAGTAATAATTGTGTGCTCATCAGATATTCGGATTCGGATACGCCATCTGAGTGCGAAATCGACGGAGGACGTGAACGTCGAGGAGCAGACGGCGCGAGTGTGAGCAGCGTTGGCAGCTCAACGAGTCCTCCACGCGACACGGAGAGACGATCGCGTCGAGATTACCAGGATCACGTTTATCAAGGATACAATAATCATCACAATAGTAGTAGTTACCGGCGAGTAAGTTGTATACGATTTTATCTTACAATGCTACACCTAAATAAACAAACAATACGTACATACCAACATTGTAAATAAACCTACACTTTAGATGGTAGTACATAAATCGTAGAGTAGTGGGAATACGCTGAAACTACGTGTCTACCTAATTGGTAGCGCACGAGAAGCCATAAAACGCAATCTAAAGTAGAAAAGTGTAATGAATTATTTGAGTCATCGCAGTGTGCTAACGTGTCAGTTCTCGCAGGTCAAAGCATAATTGAACGCGGTCTTCTTTTTTCTGGGCGAGCAAGTTTTTAATGTTGGTTGAAAGTTGCGCGGAAAAAGTTTGGCGCGTTATGCCGAGTGTAATGTAACGCGTCGTCGGCGTCGACGGTGCAACAGAGAGCAAACTCATATAAAAGCGGAGGAGCATTTTATTGTCGGTGGTGGTTGCAGTGGACGCGCGTGCATAACGGAATTTACGTTTGTAGCAGCCTTCGTCCTCGCCGCGCGCGAAGACCGACAAACTTTTGGATAAGTTCCAAAATTTTATTGATTAAGGACCATGAATGAGGGGAGCGAACGCTGAAGAAAATTTCCAAGTGTGCGTCTGTGTCGAGCGCGCGCTCGTTGATAAGCGTGCTCGATGGTCGGTGTTTACAATGCGGATTTGTAATATGGATACGCAACGCTCTCTGCATATTCTCTATCTCCTCTCTGTGTATGTGCGAATACCGGCCGTGTGCGACTCTGTTTCGTTTGCTATTGCTGCAGACTTATGGTTGGTTCACATTTTTTGCCCGTGTGCGGGTGTAGCAGCGTGTTGGTCTACTTTTTGGCACCGGATCCAACTTTACAGTGCAGAATTGCGCCTCGGCGCCGCGAACCGGGCCACGCAAACTAAAACGTTAGTAAAACATTCATCCTCGGCGTGTCGACGCGGTTAGCGCGCGCATTGCCTGCAACTTTCCGTGTGATTTACGGGGTGCTAATAGTGGCGCGCATACCTTACTAAAGCGGCTTAATCGCATGTATATAATTATCGGCTACCAATCACACATACTGCGAGGAAGTTGTAAATATTCCCGGTGTACTCGCTTTACAAGATTTAATCGGTAAATATTATAATATGCGCGATTTATGGATTACACGTAGATCCTCTTTTTTAACTTGTCCTCCTCTTTCTTCTTCTTTTCTTCTTCTACTTCATGGTATTCTTCCTGTCTTTGCAGAGTAATATGGCGGGTCAAAGATCGCATTCGGCGGCGCCGTGCGAATCACCCAGCATGCATATGTCGCGCTCTCGTTCGAAATCCCCGCGGCGCTCGGCGACGGATCATAGGTCTCTATCGCCACCCGATGTGCGCATCGATTATCAACAGTCGAACAACAATTTTGGAGCCTCTGGCAGCCGCTTCCAGTCGCGATCGGCGACTGCGACGCCGACCGGGTCGCCCAAAAAGCGCCAACTGCCCCAAGTGCCACACCTTGCCAGAGCGCTCCAGGAGCGCGTCGCGCAGGACCTGGAGGAGCGCTCCACACGCTATAAAATGAGGTCCTCAAATCTACGCATTATAATATCATTTTCTACAATATTTTGTCAAAATTCTTCTACAGGTATACGCAATATAGAAGCACGGGATCAGGCTGGGAACGAAGATACAGTGGTCTTAGCGACTCTGACCTAACAACGCATACGCGCACTAGAAGATCGTTGTCTCCGGAAAGAGATCGAGATCCTCTGGTTGATTTTGATAGTGATATGGAATCGGTCGCTTCGGTAACAAGCAGCGCATTTTCCACTCAATCGGAACGACCTCGAGGTTCAAGGGTTATTAGGTATGCAAACAAATTTTTTTAGTCAATAAGAAAAACTAATAAAGGACAACTCGTTTTATATTGATATGCTAGTAATGTCCTGTATACAAATCGCAAGTTTGCTTCTGCTCAAAGACGCGTCATTGATCATATTCGCGAGGAACGTTCTAAATCATTATGGTCCTCGCCCATTTTGCAAGCGTTGTTAAGAAGTTACGCCATTAATACCAATCCTAACTACGGTAGCAGCTGTTGTAATAATGCTAGAACGTCCACATTTTCCCGTAGTGATTACGCGACAGGCACCGCCGGCAGCGACAGGTATCCTTACGCGAGCCATCATCGTACCACGGCGTCTCGCAGGACAAGACATGACATCGAGCACGAGCACAATCTTCGAGATCCTTTGGATGATGACCGCCGTAGTCATCATCACAGGCATCATCGAGATGGTAGTGTTAAACGAGGACAGTTCACGCGAAGTTTATCAAATACGGAAGCACCAACCGAAGAGAAAAATGGTAAGTATATTACTTGCCTTTAAATTATTGTAGTTTCTGATTGCAATCTATTTTGATGTGGATTTCAAATTAACAGATGGTAGCTTGAGCGATACGGCTGTAGGACAAGTTGGGGGCTTGGAAGTGCCCCAAAAAGAGATGAGTCGCAAGGAAACGATACGCAGTAGTCGCGGAGATCCCCAGGGACAATTCGTTGGACTGGGCAAAAAGAGCAACTCTACGAGTCAGCTATCGGCCACAGGTAAAAAAGCACACACCGATCACATACTTTTCTCCTTTTCATTGTGGATAGGAACGTTCGTTGTTCGGGCAAACGACACACAACAAAACGTACTCTTTCTATTATACTCTTTTCGTATCATAGAGCTATAACAATACTCAATAGGAACTTTTCTTTTCTCTCATGTTGCTGTGTACCATACATATCTACCTATTATTTTGATTCGCCCGACTGTAAGAAAGTAATGAGAATAGTTTTTCGGTGTTTACTACATCCACTGCTGTGTACAACATTACTAACTGAATGTGCTGTGCATATTGCAGTACAAAGAGTGTAGTTAGAAAGTGTACTCTTCATCTCATTGGTATATAAATATTTACGTACTATGTGTTTTTGTTTTTCGATTGTTTCTAAGAGTAATCGCAAACGTATATCACACATATGAACTTTAGTGGAGTTTGGTAGCGAATATTTGTCGGGCCAATGATTTGTAAAGTGTTAATTGAATCTTTTTTCTCTCTGTGTGTGTGCGACTCTCTTTCATCCCCACTGACACGATGCAAACTCGCCTGCTCCCTACACGCGTCGCGTTGTTAAACGAGCAGGTCGCAAGCGACGAATGGGCTTCGGACGTCGCGGCAAGACGTCGTTTACGGTGCACAGGTCCGAGGAGGTCCTTCCCGGGGACGTACGATTATCCAAGCAAGGTTCGTCGGCGTCCAGCGACGGTGACCTATCGGCGGACGGTGATAGGTTCGCATATTTATCACATTAGCGATGCTATTAACAAAAAACGTAGACGACCAAAGTCAGCAGTTGCGTACATAGAGAGACCATCCATCCTCCCAATCACAATGCAAAATGAACAAATGCGCTCGGTACAAAATTGCCCAATAGACATACACACCACAGACAAATTATACTCAAACTCTACTATTTATTGTATTATTGTACAATGTGTATCAACCGTATTTTCGAATGTCTAATCTAAGTTTAGATTAGTTGCGCAGGTAGCAAGTACAACGCAGTATTGGTTTGTTTCATTTTTTAAGTTTTAGATTGCGTTCGTTTGTAGTGGCCATCATTACATATGATGAAATGGTATATAATAATCATTGTTCTAGAACAGAAACAACTATCAGCTCTAATATTACATATCGTACATAGTGTTGTAAAATATAATAGAATTAAACACCAACAGCACTCAGCAACAATTAATGTGCTTGTGTCATATACTCGTAGTTCTTGAACGCTGATGGTAAACAAACTTTAAGCTAATGTCAAATTGAATTAAAATTGACATTCGCTAAAAGTTTTCATAAACAAACGTAGACAATTTTAGAGTATTTACTGCTTGCTTGATGACGCTCTTGTCAAACTCTTCTCTGTTCACTACTACTCCTTCATTATGTACTTTGAACATACTCTCTTTATACAGCTGAGAAACAGGAATCAGGATGCGCTCTTCAAGAAGGGAATTAATTTTTACTTTTAAACTTTCTGTCTTTTTCTCTCTCTCTGTGTGTGTCTGTGCCTCTGGTGGTGGGTGCTAGTCTTAAATCACGCACGTGTTTTTGTGGCCGCAGACAACACGATGAGCACGTTGACGATGAGCAGCAGCATGTTTCCGACTGGCGGCGGCAGAAAGCGTGTGCCGAGCATTCAGCGGTCGCAGGAAGTGGTGCCGCCGCGCTGCATTACCACCGCAGAAGGCAGCCAAAGAGCGGCGAGTCTCAATTCAATATCCAGTTCGGAAGGATCGTCGTAAGTACACAGAACACACACATACACGAAACAGCAAACCAAATGAGCCAAAACAAAAATCCAACCAAACAGAGAAATTCGAACAAAAGTTTTCTGCATAAAGAGATTACACTGACCGATGGGTCTTTATACTCTCTTTGATTGGCGTCACTCATTTAACACAGATATACATTTTTTGGTCGGATTGTTTGTTGTGAATGTACAAAATGCACAATTTCTTTCGCATGCTACTACTACTACTACTCTACAACTCTATGCTCAACTCATCATCATCATCATGATTAAAAATGTCCGAATCAAAAAACCATCAAACAAAATTCAAAATACTTCCAATTAAACAAACAACCAATTGAAACCGTGTCTACATCAACTATCAATTGAACGGTATGTATGTAGTCAATGAATCTCAACAAATTTTAGTTGTAAAATATTATCATTGCTAAATGCATCGTATTTTGCTTTTGTACCACGCATGCTTTATAGCGCAATATTTTATTTAATCGGCTTCTTTAAAATTGCATGTTTAAAACAATTGTAAACTCTTTTTAGGCACTTAATATGAAATTTTCACACATTGAACAACCTCACCAACTACTTACTACTACTTTATACCACCAAAATATTTCAATATTTCGATTGATCAATGAATCGTTTTATCAATAAGCATATCTATTATATCTTGATAGATTTGTTTGCATATAACAGTGATATAAACTCCTTCAGGACACGTACTTTTTGTATATTGATTCAAATTGCAACCAACTACTCCATTCTTGATACCTTTTTGTTATTTGAATCAAGTAATTAACTAATTAATATGACAAATAAGAAAATCTTTCTCTCTCTATGTACATTTCTGTGTATGTTCCACAAGCTCAACCGGATTGTTTTTTATTTTTCTATAAATAATATCAGATTTTTCAATATCTAGTTTTTGATATTTTGATGGCATCTCACATACTTGAGCGACTACGACATTTATATTTGTGTTTTCTATTAGATGGTCTCCTTCGCTCAGGTTAACCACCGATGGTGGTCAGTTGGCTGAATTCATCGATGGTCTTGGTCCTGGCCAATTGGTGGGGCGGCAAGTGCTTGGGGCACCCGCATTAGGCGATATTCAATTATCGCTTTGTTACCAGAAAGGATTCCTTGAAGTTGAAGTTATACGTGCTAGGGGTTTACAATCAAAACCCAGTTCGAAGGTTTTACCAGGTATTTCATCAAACTATTATTGGGAATAAGATTAATCCCTGTTGTTCTGTTGCAGCTCCTTACGTAAAAGTATACTTGGTGAGTGGAAAAAAATTACTTGCAAAGGCAAAAACGTCGACGGCGCGCAGAACTTTAGATCCATTATATCAGCAACAGTTAGCATTTAGAGAACCATTTCAAGGCTGTGTACTTCAGGTGAGAATGATGAAAGATAAATGAGAGCATCACACATAATTAATATTACGGTGGTATTTTTAGGTGACCGTTTGGGGTGATTACGGTCGCATCGAAGGCAAAAAAGTGTTCATGGGTGTGGCCCAAATAATGTTAGATGATCTAAATTTAAGCAACATCGTCATAGGCTGGTACAAATTATTCGGCACCACGTCCCTGGTTAGTGGTACCCCTTCACTCGGCCTCTCACGCAGAAGCTCGATGGCTAGTCTAGACTCCTTGAAACTCTAAATAATTCTCATCACCACTTATCATCAGTTTAATCAATCAGCAATTAGCTGTGTATAGCACATATTGATCATCTTCATGGACAATTGTTTAGCTCTGCATTCTTTGCAAATATTGATTTCGTAATTCAACTAACGTAAATCAAAATTGACGTCTCAGACTTCAAATCTTAATTCTCATACATTTTTCTTCTTCCATATTTTCCATTCACTACGAACACAAGATAAACAGTATTTGAATTGAATTTGAGTTGAACGAAACCAAATAGAGCAAACACAAACATGCGAAATTTTAGCCGCAGAGTCGAAATTGACTAAATTGTTGATTGATCTCATGTAACACGAACGATACCCGATACGAAACAGAGAAATAGGTACGCTCTATAGTTCAATGATGGCTTCCAATACTTTTTCAATTTTATTTATTTTTCCTATTATCAGTATTTTATTCTTTATTGCATTATCTTGGATGTCGCTTTTTCCAATCTCTTCCGTGATTTTCTAAGAATACTTCAGCGTAACGTTTAATCTAATGGCCATTGAAAAATTGCATGTCTTACAAAGTAGATAGATTTTAAAGTCATTTCATATACTGCTTGATATTAAATGGCACATAACTATTATCAATAATAACAACGCTTTTCGTTGGGGATATTTTGCGTGTAGCTTCCATATTAGTTGGCTTACAATGAAGCATAACAATAAAACTTTACGAGTTTGTTTGTTGTTTTTAGTGAATGTGGGAGGGCCGTAGCCCAGATAATGGCTAACAAGATGTTTGCTGAACTGGAGCACGCCATGAATACACAACCGACGATTGCCAAACAAACGGAACAACAGCATGCAACTATTATAAGAGATGCGCGCAATTTGAGGAAACGATCGATGTACATACAAAACGCATAGGATATACGATTGATAAAGAATTGGAAAAGAACTAAAAAGAATCGCAAAACACACGCAAATTGTTAAAATACGCATCCGTTTTGACTAAGCGAAATAAAAACAATACGAAAGGCTTTAAAGAATTACTCGTTGCGAATACAAATATGAAATATAACTCCCCATTAAATTTCGTCGCAAATGCGACTATTGCGATGAGACACAAAGTTATTGTAAAAAGATTATTAATACGTAAGTAACAAAGAAGTTAATTTTAAGCTTGACTTTCATGTCGACAAAGAGGAATAAACTGCAAAAGACATAGAGGTATGTTATAAATGTGTACAGAATGATGAAATTTTGTATTGTTAAATGGAAATGTCATTAACCACCATTGGAAAATTGTTTGTAAACAATCGGCTTTGTATTAATACATATTGGTCCAAATATTATTATTCACGATTTAGTCAACTATAAATTCTACGCTTTATTACATTGAAAATATTGCAAAAAAAGTACCAGTCCAGTATTAATCATTAAACTTTTCTATTTGAAATTAATCAGCAATAGTAATATTCAAACATTTTGCAAAGTTAATAAAGCTATGAGAAAATCGGTAAGGCCACTTACCATATGATGCTTAATTGGAATTGAAACAAACAAATTACATAAATTAACTGAAATCCGTAAACAAAAAGAATACTGCTTTTTTACTATTGTATGATAACACGATGATAATATTATAAAATATTATATATATAAAGTTATTAGACTAAGTCAACCTTATGAAATTGTACCAAAGTCGATGGTTAATGCATTGTGTTTTACCTACACACAAAATACAAAAGAAATAAGAAATCTTATACGTATGCGGTATATGAATAATGACAAAAGTCTAAAACAATCCAGAGATTAATTTCTAGCTACTATTTTTTATTTATAACAAGATTTTAATTAACAAATATTATATCTTATAGATAATAATTAATTGCGCTTTGTTATTTCAATTATCAATTAATGCTATTGATACATACCTAAAATGATTAATTTTGCAACATTCATATGAGCATAGTTGAAGCTTTGCTTACTTCCTTCCATTAATAAAAACTATGTTCGCGTGCAGAAATTAGCTGTAATGACAAATGAATTATGAATTTTGCGCAATGCAGTGGAAACTAAATGGCTCCCCAATTGTTGTACACGATAGTAACCTACTTAAACGAAAACTTGCATGTGATAATGACTCATTATTTAGTTGTTTGCTACTATGAAATGAAGCAAAAGAAAATGAAGAAGAAGATGAAGGAGAAAATGAAAAACAAAAATATGAAGATGCTATTTTTGCTTACCTCAAATAATAAGAGTATGTATTTTATTTTTGCCAGGTGATGACGATAAATAATGATAAATGCTTTAAACGTAAATAAAACACAAGAAATACGATGATCCTACCATTGTTATTTTAATAACTATGAACGATTAATGAAATATATTATTAAACTAAATTTAGTCGACGTTAACTGTACATAACGCATAATCATATTATAATTAGATGAGAAATGAGTTTCTCGCATTTATATCATAATGGTTTCTTTAGGCTACGATGATTTCTGTATTAATAATCGAGAAATTGAATTAATGACGCTAAGAGTTAAGGATATGATAAAGAATTTTATACACAAAAAGATATAAGCAAAAGGTGATCTAATCTATTTCACTAATATGTAAAATGCTTGCTGCGCCATTATAGGATCATATGTACTAATAAATATTATTATGCATAAGAATGATAACGACGAAAAGGGCAAAAATATAAAAGCGAAAAAGCGGTTTTTGGGCAAAACACAACAAACATACCGACGAACACTGAACATTTCTTAGCGTTGATTACTAATGAGTCTAGATAGCAAACTAAATGAACTAAATGTAGTGCTTAAAGAATAATCATGAAGCCTAATAAAACCCAAAAAATATATTATACATATTAACAAAAAAACTAACGAAATACTAATTGAACAATTTGCAAAGCAGTAATAAGAAATCATGACGAAACTAATGTAAAATAATATGAGATATAAGAAACACGCATTGAATCTATCTTAATGAATCATTATGGTGCACTTTTAAATTAAGTATCAAGTACTAATTAATAAAAATGCATTCATTCATTTGGAGCAACAAATCTGCAGGAATTCCGCTTGAAACGTAATTATTTAATTTCCTCAAAAGCGGACCGAAAATAAATTAGGCCAAAAACGTATTGCATTAATTTGTTTTAAAATGTCAAAATGACATTATTCACACACTTTGTAATAAGCTACAATGTCAAAAGTGGTGCGAATACTTATAACTGCATATCATGGAAAAGTGTCTGGTTCAAGCGTCCAAACAATTCATTTTTGTCCGTCTAAAAGACGTGTATGTTGATGACTGAATACGTATGCAAATATTTTACTAAAAAGAAGATGCGTCTAAATGAGCAAACAAATTCAGATATGCGGGAAATAGTTCAAATTGTGAACGCGATGAAAGTTACAAGATTGATGTACGTACATTTTGGCACCATTGAAATGCAGGATAAAAGGAAACGAAGCTATTAATTAATTAAAAACGGGATATTTCCATTCATTTTAAAAATTATTTACGTGAAATGCTAAAATAAAAATAATGCGATTTAACAACTATGATAAACCAAAACAATTCACCAACCAATGCATTTTTGGGCGAGACAATAAATTATAATCAACTATCAAATTTTAAAACAATTTTTCTAATTGATTTAAGTGATACCTTCTCAATTCCTTATTATTATATACCTATAGTAAAAAACATGTTTTTATTTATGTTTAACAAATATTTAATACTTATTCTTAAGTAGTTTGAACCTATCATAACAATAAGAGACAATAGGTGTACTATTGTACGTATTTTCAATAATATTCACATGTTTATGGTTTTACTTATAAACGACACTTAATAATATTATTTTGACCATTATTATACATACGATTATATAATTTTAACAGTGTAAAATTAATTATTAACTTAAATTCTGAATTTTAAACGGTGAGCCTTCATTTCAAATTGCTGTTTTGCGGGATGCCTATAGTAAAGGCCGCCTTTCCCCGATCTGAAAAACGCGATTTGTCTTGTCGAGAAATGTGTTCAAATTTGTGATGCGCCTTATGGCGTGAATTGTCGTTTATCTATATATATATAATTGTCGTGTCACGGTGTT